>CAKAOI010035953.1:0-25195 GCA_916701655.1 Sebastiscus albofasciatus | reverse complement strand
TGCCTTAACAAAAGTATGTCTTACATAAACATAAACACTTCTTCATTGTCAGATCTTAACTAAAAGAATAGGTCTTCTACAGTCATTAGTGCAAACAATAAATGCAGCTTTGTTTTTTCATATAAATATGATGTAATTATAGACTAAGGCCATCAACATTAATTGAAGCATAAGCTCAACCAGAACTATAATTAAAAAAAAGAACAGTATAACATATGTCTCAATTCCCAGATTATCAGCTCTTAATTGAAAGATTAGCTTTTCCACTCACAAAGTGCAGTATTTGGAGGAATACGGTTGGATTTCTGTGCCACTGTGTTATTTAAAAATAATGAATAATGAATAAATATAAAACACATTACAGGGATTATGCTGTTGCCTCTCTCCAGTTTCCAATCTGTCACTGCTTGTGTCAGTGCTTCAGAGAGATGCTCACTGTGTGGCTCTCATAAAGGGGGCGCGTCTGCAAAACATAACCTTTTATCTCCTACTCTGAAGTGATGTGGTGGGCAGCCAGTCACAGTTCAGTAACTCTCAGTAGCCCTGGATGTCCATCCGTCTGCAGTAAGAGCTAAAGCGTCTTCCACAACTGCATATCTTTCACTATAAACCTCCCCGATGCTGTAGTCTGAGTCTGCATGTAGAGGCTGCATCTAGAGAGAAGGAGTTGCTTTCCTACCCGACTCTCTCCTCCTTGAGCTATCGACGGACACACCGGAGTGATAAATGGTTCATCATATTGGAAGTGTTGCCGCTAGCATCAACCACACGTGTTGCACAATGCTTAAACACAGTCGCCATTTTATCCACCGCTTTTTTTCCGTCATTTTCATGGTAACACCAAATCCGTAATGCTCTCATACAGCAGAGCCAAACGATGCTGGTGGATCCTCTAACTGGACTTTGTCTTGTCCACTCGCCATTTCCTAAACTGACTGACAGCCGCACTCTGCACTTCATCCGTCCTGAGAAGAAAGCTGGGTCACGCTTCATCAACACGTCATATCTTTGGGGTACAACACATGCGCAGTAAAATCTGGTCTGCACTCGCCGAAATTGAGCCAATAGCAACGCACGACCGCAGCTTCAGTCACACTGCGTATGTGTTAAACCCCATACCTACATACCGCCCGTGTCCCAGGCTCCTTCAATAGGCCTGGATTTCTAGTGTGACAATAACCGGGAGCCTAACTCTACATGGAAAAATACACAATCGGCCTCATAACTTATTTCAAATGAACCGAACAATTCATACACGTCCCGAACCGTGACTAGAGAACCGAGCAGTTCGGATTTTTTATATAGATTTTTTATATATTTTTATTTTATATATATATATATATATAGATATATAGATATATAGATATATATCTATATATCTATATATATCATTTTCATTTTATTATTAAAACCACACTTTTTCTGCTACAAGCATCTTGCCCCTCTATGGCAGCATGTTAGGCTGAACTGAGCAGAGAGTAAGGGAGTCTCCAGAAATAATACATGGTTACATTTTTGTATATGTTGCAACTGCTGCATTGCATTTAATCTGTAAATGGTTAGGATTTCCAAAAGGCCATTTCAAATGAAAAGTATAGTCCCTAGTTAAAAGCAACCCTTTTCACTTAACAAAACGCGTGTCAACAGGCTATGTACTTTCCTTTGCTCATGTCTGTGTACTCTTTCCTCCCACTTCATCACACACACTTGACACCCACCCACCCACACCACGTTGGAGACAATGGTAACACGGCGCAGGTTGAGATAATGTATTTGTGTTGACCTTCATCCCAATGAAAAAGAAATAATTATTCTTTCTATCTGGATGGTCCAGCTTGGTTATATCTGTTTATTTGGTGCAACCGCAGCAAGATTATCATCAATGTACAGGTCCAGCTAGTTCCTGTGGAATGCCGTTCCAAAGCAAGTTATCTGCCTTATTTCAGAGGCTTTGGTTATGAAGAAACAGCTCAGTGGTGATAACGTCTCTCTTCCTGTTTCTCTTAGACGCCGCTGCCAGAGGCCCTGAATTCAAAGGACACTATGAAGCAGGTGTGTATGCCGTAGATGGTGAGCTTTAGTGCATCACCTCCCCACAGCAGAGAATAATAAGAAGGGACACATGAAGTGAGATTTTTTTGTGAAGCACTTAAAGCAGCAGGTAGAATTGGAGCAAATATCATTAAAAAAAGTTATTTTTATAAAACTTAGAAAATCTTTAAAAAAGTATTTTTTATCAAAAGGTTACTATATCCTGACAGTAGTGCATGAGACGGGTAATCTGAAAAAAAATCATGTGCCTCTGTGTCCTCTGTGTCCTCTGGTGTCCTCCGGTGTCCGGTGCTCCTAATGGCATCTGCAAGACTTAACAACCAATCAGAGCCGAGCTGGAGCCTGCAATCTATGAGCAGCTGTCAATGACTCGCAAACTCCAATCAAACGGTTCAACAAGGCAGCACTGATCAAATATGAATCAATATTCTTTTACTGTAATGCCTATTTCTCACATAAAATGTTTTCAGAAGCATCTTGTAATGTACTGTTTAGCTGTAAAATGAGAAAGTTTGTGACTCAGCTTCCGTGTTTAGATCAGTTGAGGAAATACCAAGCACCGCCCACCAGTCGGAGCAAACTTTCTCATTTTACAGCTAAACAGTACACTACAAGATGATTCTGAAAACATTTTACACAAGAAATAGGCATTACAGTAACAGAATATTAATTCATATTTGATCAGCGCTGCCTAGTTTGACCGTTTGATCGGAGTTTGCGAGTGATTGACAGCTGCCTCCGTTGAATGAACAGCCAATAGGAACGCTCTCTCTCTGAAATGACCTGTGATTGGTCAAAGTCTCCCGTCACAGGCTAGAATTTCTAAAGCCTGAAAACAGAGCCATGAGGAGGAGCAGAAGTCTAGTTTTCTCTCAGAACACTCGAATTACAATATGCTGAATTAAGGTTATTTTTGCCCAATGATGCCAAAAACATTCTGTTTACTGCCACTTTAAGTAAGTATGGATCTCCTTCAACATTATTTAAAATGCACATTTGGTCTTCAGGGTTAATTATTATCTAGCATCTTATAGTCATATGCTTTCTAATTTCTCATTTAATCCATAACCATTTCATAACCAGATTTGCAAGCAAATATCAGGCTCCTCAACCTCTCTATCTGCCACTCTGCAAATTAGCTGACCACCTCATTTGACAGTGGTTGGCGTAGCCCTTGAATGTGAGTCTTTAAACTATCACCAGCCTGGACGTGTCTCTCTCTCTCCTCGTGGCTCTACTGACCTCAGCTATCACCCAGAGTTGCAGTGCTTGCATCCTCTCAAACTGCTGAACTTGTTCTTTTGCTGTTATAATATCCTGCATTACTACTCAAGCGAGTCTTAAAAAACACATTCCTAGCGGGGCATGCAGTCATAAGGAGTCTAAAGGGCACTCCATGGCCTGCAGTTTAATTGACCCTCCCAAGCCCTGCCACACCCAACCCAGGCCCCTCACACTAACTTATTTCAGTTTCTCTAACAGCATGCCAAGGAGAGAACATCTAATACACTCACAACAGGGTTTGACATGGAAAGTGAATCCTGTTTGGGTTCCCCCAGAGGAGACATTGAGCTAGAGAGAGAGCATCTTTCAATCCCAAAACAATCAATGCTTGTGCATGTTGTTTTGTGCTGGAGAGAGAAGGTAGAGAGGATAGAGTAATGGTGTCTGCAGGGGGCAGGTGTTGCTAACCTCTCGGAGCTTTGCTCGGTTGCCTAGCAAGCGTTGGCTACAGATTCTAAAAGTCACTAATGAGAATCATACATTCTAATAGCACTGCACAAGACAGATTGTTTTTAATAACCTGTGTTTAGATTGTGCTCCAACATTTATGTGCAAAAGATGTAGTTTTCCTCTTTAGACCTGTACACGCAGAAGTAAAATTCACCATATGTGATCACAAGCCAGAGCTGACTCTAGCTCTTTTGGTGCTCTAGGCAAAATTTGGATTTGGATACTTATTGTTTACTTTCAGCAATAATCCAAAATCAAACCCCCCAGAACCCTAACCCTAGCCCCGTAAACCGCAACACACATCAGACATCACAAGACAAAAATTTAGATTTATATTTTGATAAATAACTGTATTTATTATAATTAAGGCTGTCAGCGCTAACACAATGACACGTTAACGCAAATTAATTTTAACGCCACGAGTTTCTGGACAATATTTGTCATTGTTTTGTGTTATCAATTGATTTTCAATAATAAGTACATACATACATTTGCATAAAGCAAGCATATTTTCCCACTCCCATGTTGATAAGAGTATTAAATACTGACAAGATTATTGGATAGATTAATCATGGACAATCATGCGATTAATCACGATTAAATATTTTCATCAATTGACAGCCCTATTAATTTATTAAGGTATCGCGAATCCTTAGGTTCAGGCAAGATCGCAAAGTAATTATTTGACATATGTATGAAACAAACGTTTGTTTACAAGAGATGTATGCCTACGAACTTGTCAAAATTACAATCCAAACATATTGTACGTCAAACTGCATCGAAGTCTATGGGCTCTCCAGACCTCTATCCCCCAAAAGGGGGCGCGGCCTTGACTTTTGTATGTTTTGTAGGTGTATGTGCCTGTCTGATGTATATGTGATCACAAGCTTCATAGCAGAAATACATTTTTCATTTGTGTAACAAGAGTTTGAAATGTTCCAGTGTAATTTATGTTAGCAAAACGTCTCCAATGCTTTTCACTTGCCTTTGGCTAAGGTGGATCTGTTCTGCAGGTACAGGACTCAGATTGTATACATAGATTGTGCACAGTTATATAATGTGTTTGTGTTCTTTAGGTCACTTTCCCATACACATCTAGTGTAGGTCAGAGGTGTAAGTTCACGTCAGCTACAACTTGAAAGATCTGCTGCCAAATGACCTAATCAAAGGCCTGGAAGAACCCACATCCATCATGTATTACAGGATGGAAATGTCTTGTATTTTTCTCATGCAGAGAGATGGGAAAAGTCAGGTATCTGCAGTCCACACACACAGCCACATAAAGCTCCCCGTCAACTCACACAGTGTTCATCTGTAGCTGCTTCTCACACAACTCAGCCCACCAAGGTCACAGAGAGTAAGACACAGAGAAATGTCTCGCCTACGGAGGAGGAGGGTTACAGTGGAAAACTGGTACACATCATTATTCCACCCCACAAGGTGAATGCATGAAACCAAACCACGTAGTACTACACTTCAAAAGATTATGACTGACACTTTCAGCCAGGAACAGATTGAAGTTAAAGAAAATAATACGCAGAATAGATCCTGTGATTGTGATGTGACAGATACAATTACAACCAAAGGACTCCTGTGTTCACTCCTGTGTGACTGTAAGCACATGCCCTGCTGAAGAGTGTTTTAGCAAACATATAGACTGTAGAACAGCTGTTCTAGACAAAAAGATGGGTAAAGATCATATACATTTGACAGCATAAGTGTAAACCAATATAAAGTTGATTAGCAGTCTTTCTAAATATAGGCTATTGACTGTAAAATTACCTCAGCAGCACAACGGACCCGAGTCATAAAATGGGTTATAACTTCCTGTCCAAACCTTACAGAAGGCCCATACGTCAGTGTTGGTCACTGCACACTACCACACACACACACACACACAGTGTGTATTATACCTGGGAAAGGTGTTTGCTCTGTAATTCAACTCACTTGGAACAATTACCTGTGGGTTATAGTTCCTAGATAACGTGATTAGGTGGCCTACATTCAGATGATAAATAACATTCAGCGCAGACAGCCAGCGCTGGAGAGAATTACAGAAATAGAAAATGTTTCTGCATGCGAGGGCCTCAGTAAAATATGGCTTATGATATTGTTTTTATAAGGACTGGGGTTAGGTAATGGAAAATTGCCTCATCAAGAAAATAAGTTTTGGAGCTGACATGCCTGAGAATGTGAGTCCCAAGGGAAAATGGGCCCCTGGGAATACTGGTGACCTCCAGACAACATAACTCCAGAGTGGGCACAGCAGACGCCTTGAGGCACATTTACTCTGTTGATGTCAGGTCTGGGAACAGGCTGATGGTGGAGTGATAGGTTGAAGTGTGTGCTGTACAGTGTTACCCACAGTAGTAAGTTATAGTTGTACATTATAATTAGCAGTCCTGTGTGATTGTGGATCTAACAAGCACATTTCATAGCCCCACAAAGAGCAAAGGTTGTATTGGTCAGTGTAAGGGGTCAGTATATATCCTGAATGAGTTGCAGAAGATGAGGGGACAGGGAGTTACCATAGACTGTATATAAGAAGTGGACGTTGTCACCGTGAAGTTACCCATTGGTTTGTGGACTGCCGTTTTGAAGCCTCGAGTTCGACATTTTAGCCATTGCCATCTTGGTTTTTGGCAGTTGCCATCTTGGGGTTTTGCAACCAGAAGTGATACAAGAGGGTGGAGCATCCCCTGCTTTATGGTCTATCTGACTCTAAATGGGACCATCATTTACTAAATGAACATCATGCTGTATTGAAGAAGACTTGAAACTAGAGATTGAGACCATAAACTCATGTTAACAATGTTTACTGAGGGAATAAATCAAGAGAGAAGTAGGATCATTTTCTCATAGACTTCTATACAATCAGACAACCAGAGGAGTCCCCCACTGCTGGCTATTAGAGAGAATTAGGGCTGTCAATCGATTCAAATATTTAATGGCAATTAATCGTAAGATTCTTCATAGTTAATAGTGATTAATCACAAATTAATTGCTAATTTTTTTATCTGTTCAAAATGTACCTTAAAGGGAGATTTGTCAAAGATTTAGTACTCTTATCAACATGGGAGTGGGCAAATATGTTGCCATATGCAAATGTATGTATATATTTATTATTTGAAATAAATTAACACAAACACAAATCAATGTCAGATATTGTCCAGAAACCCTCACAGGTACTGCATTTAGCATAAAACAATATGCTCCAATCATAACATGGCAAACTGCAGCCCAACAGGCAACAACAGCTGTCAGTGTGTCAGTGTGCTGACTTGACTATGACTTGCCCCAAACTGCATGTGATTATCATAAAGTGGGCATGTCTGTAAAGGGGAGACTCGTGGGTACCCAGAGAACCCATTCACATACCTGGAGGTCAGAGGTCAAGGGACCCCTTTGAAAATGGCCATGCTAGTTTTTCCTCGCCAAAATTTAAAAGTTTGGATTGTTGTTTATCCTCCTTGGTGACAAGCTAGTATGACGTGGTTGGTACCGATGGATTCTTTCAGTTTTTCTAGTTTCATGTGATAGCAATATCATCGTGTTGAGTGTTAAAACTGAGCCTGCTACAACCCCCGAAACATCCATTGCATTATTATCGCTTTAACTTTGACAGCCATAGTATTTTACTTAGATTACGTACTTATTTTAAACCCAAGCATGACGTTTTTACCTAAACCTAACTAAGTGATTGTGTTGCCCCCTGCTGGTACCTTCATACACGCGTGTAATATTCACGCCTCGGCGAGGCAAAACGTGACACAGAGACGCTATCCTCTGGTGGACAGGGGGTCTATAACATGCTTTGGCATTAGCAGTCCTGCGTGAATGTGGATCTAACGAGCATGTGCCATATCCCCAAAGAGCAAAGGTTGTGTTGGCGCCATCACTGCAAGGGGTCAGTAAATCGGTCAAAGGTCAGCAGGCGTTTTTATATCCTGAATGAGTTGCAGAAGACTAGAAAAGGCAAAGGGTGCAGGTAGTTACCGACAATTGCTTCCTTACATCGCTACTCCACTTAAAGAGAAAACACTGATATAGGAAATGGTCATTGTTGGGTTCTGTATGCATCTCGAGACCACCACCTTAGGCAAATAGCAGTGCCTTGAAGAAAATCGAAATAACAAATAGGCAACCATCTGAGTCACTCGTGGAGTCACAAGACTTGGTGCAGGAGATGTGAGAGAGGGAGTCTAACAGGGAGGAGCAGAATAAAAATGTATGCTTTTGTCAGTCATTAAGACGGTAAATATTGTTGGGTGGTAGTTTGATCCAATTTGTTTCTGAAATAGAAGCAGAGCATATATTGTATAGCGTGAAAGGGCCTGAAATAGGACAGCTGCATTACAGCCAAAAACAAAGCACATTCTTGTTACATAAGCCTTGCTTCTGCACCAGTGGCTGGTTTTGCACCCATGTGTCTGCAGTCTTTTTTTTGTTTTAGACCTGAGCCGACTGATTTGTGTGTATGTGTGTCAGGGGGTGTGAGTGAGGGGGGAGAGAGGTTCAAAGGAAATACACTGAGGGTGGTCAGAAAGTGAAAGTGGCTGTGTGCCGCCCATAGAGTGAGTTGTAGAGACGGGGGACTCAGCGAGGTGTAGGAGAGTTTAATTTAGACATTTTTAACGCATTCTCACCTCCCTGCAACCCACTCACGTACCACTTTACACTCCCAACGCCCACACAAATCTCCACAATGACGATCTTCTTCTGAGGGGAAATGCAAAGAAACTTGTCTCTTTCGCTCACAGATAAACACATTTTTTTTTTTTTGCTAACTTCAGTCTGCTGCCAACACACAAGCCGGCTGTTTAAGTAAAAACCATATAAACCAGTATAAACCAGACTGCCGGTGTTACATAGCTTCCTTCTTTATTTGCACAGCCCCCTCTCACTGTTCATAAAAGGGAACACAACTTTTACAGTTCTTGTGCGTATATATTTGGGTATCTGGAGTGCCTATCAACCTGCAAACTTTGACAACCCAGTCAGTTTTTTGTGGGCTGCGTAAGAAAACACAAGATTCAACAAGCCAATCAGATTTGGCTCCCCTTCCTATGTCACATGCAGGCTCATTAGAATATATCCCCCCCATCTGAGTATCTCCGCCCACAACTTGAAAACTACCTTTGCAAAGGTGCATCATATTTTTCTCGCTAGCCAATCAGAGCAGACTGGGCTTTTTTGGGAGGGGGCTTAAAGAGACAGGCACAAAAACAGAGCTTTTCAGACAGAGGGTGAATACAGGTATATTCAGACCATAGATTGTATATATGAAGTGGATGTAGTCACGGTGACGTCACCAATTGGTTTGTGGACTACGGCTTTGAAGCCTTGAGTTTGGCATTTTGGTCGTCGCCATCTTGTTTTTTTGCACCCAGAAGTGACACAAGAGGGTGGAGCTAAGTACGACGAAACGCTGAATAAGACATTTTTAGGCGACCAAAATGTTACATTTAACTTTCATGAACTGAAAAACACGGACAACACCGTGGTAGCGACCTGTCAATCACAAGGTAGCCCCGCCCTAAAGCATCCCCTGCTTTATGGTTTATCTGACTCTAAATGGGACCATAATTTACTAAATGAACATCATGCTGTATTGAAGAAGACTTGAAACTAGAGATTGAGACCATAAACTAAAGTAGGCTCATTTTCTCAGGCTTCTATACAATCAGACTTTGTTTTGCAACAAGAGGAGTCGCCCCCTGCTGGCTGTTAGAAAAAATGCAAGTTTAAGGCACTTCCACATCGGCTTCTCTTCTCAGACCTGGAGTTTGCCCACTGATCCAGACAGTATGAGAAAAAGAATGTGTTTTTTGAACATTAAAGCATGTAAACATGTTCAAGTAAAAACCCAAAATACAAGTATGAACCTGAAACTGAGTATGATATGTCCTCTTTAATGTTCATGAACGAAAGACATGAATCGCTTTTTTTCCTTTATGTTTATTAAGTTTCTTTCAGATCGTGTTGTAAAGGCAGCAAGATCGGTGTATAGCGTCATGATCGAGAGGAACCCTGGTCTGATCAGAGATAGGAAACATCACCTCAAAACATACAGGTACCCACGCTGGTAGTGGGATTTCTTCTACGCTAACAAAAATCCTCTGCAAATTACATGTAGATTCACATGTTACATTTCTCATCACAGACAATGTTGTTCTGGTAAGGAGCTTGTTGATTGGCTGATGAAACAAAATGAATGTCTGCAATCAAGAAGCCAGGCGGTTGGGATGTGGCAGGTCTTGGTGGATGAGGGAATCCTCGTTCATGGTAAGAACTGATTTTTGCAGAATTGTGTCTCAAAAAGAACATTATAAATCCATCTTTGCTTGGATGTGCATCACACCAGACAGTTTAACTTATCAACAGTTGACCAGCAGCCACAATGTAAGGAGACATTGACATAATATTTGTCATGTGTTGGGCGAGCTTACGCCTTGGCATGGACTGTAGAAGTATGTATTTTTTAAAATATATTCTGATAATAGTGTCTCAGGCTGCAGTTGAGGATTTCCAATAAGTGCTTGAGTAGCTTGAAATCTGGTGATTGATGTTTTACAATCAGTCAGTCAAGTGTCCACTAACCGCTTGTGCTCTTTGGACGGGACACTGTCTTCCTGGAACAGACCACTCCAATCAAGATATAAATGCTTCATTATCAAATGAAGCGGGTCACTCTGAATAAATGAATCTTATTTCCATTTATCTTGTCATTCTGGAGTTTTGTAAAAATACAGCATGACAACTAATTCTCCTTAAGGTCAACAGTCAACATTCATTTATTTTCTTTTTTGTTTCCTATTTTGAAACTAATCTGTCTTTTATTCAACTGTCTCATTTTTAAGTGATCACCTTTTCTCTAAAGGTGTACACAACTAGTTAAGTCTCATTAATGTCTTCCCTCCTATGTGTTCTGTCTCAATCAAGTGAAACACGAGTTGAACTTCCATGACAAGGACACCCAGTTCTACCGCTTCCAGGACTCAGAGTTAAGCCTGAACCACATAACAAATGAGAAGGACTCGGAAGATGATCTGCAGGAGGCTCTATCGCTGCTGTCTCAGCTGGGTCCCGACGCTCTGCTCACTATGATTCTACGCAAATGGTCAGTATAACCACTTGGATATGTGGTACTAAACCTAGTTAGTAAAGTCCATTTCACAGTGATCATACATGATATCCAGCTTGCTTCTTTCTGTGGTTGATTCCACCTGTTGTCTGTGTTTAGCCCCAGTCAGAGGAGTGCTGAGGACCTGGAGGTCATCTATGAGGAGCTGCTCCATGTCAAGGCTGCAGCTCATCTCTCCACCTCTGTCAGTCACTATTACTGCCTGCACTTGACATCAGGGTCCTCATGATTAAAGCCACTATATAATATGTAGTTTTTGTGCGTCAAAAAGTGAGACAGACAAGCAATTACACTGCACTAAAAGGGATGGTTTGGGTGTTTTGAAGTGAGGTTGTATGAGGTAGTTATCCATAGTCAGTGTATTACCTACAGTAGATGACAGTCGACACGCCTCCAGCTTGGAGAACCAGACAGGAGTTACCGCACGGGAGCAAAGCGATGTACTGCTGTGGCCGCAGCCAGCAGCAAAACGTGTTTTAGACATCTAAAAGAAAGACCCACCTAAAAAAAAAATCAATATCAGTTTAAGTGTATGCTATATTTAGAATATTTGCACTGCTTTACCTTGTTGTCAGACAGCTATACATGCAGACCGTCATCTACTGTAGGTAATACACTGAGTATGGATAAGTACCTCATACAACCCCACTTTAAAACACCTGAACTATCCCTTAAAGTAGCTTTGCTTTGACGGTAATAGTAAACCTTAAATTGAATTTGATACAAGAGCTCCATTTGCATCTGTTTTCAAAGCTAGTATTCTTCTTGCAATAAACAGAATCAACCATAAATCTGTCGACATTGTGAGCCAATTACAGTTAACAATGCCTCCAGTTTCCTCTGATTCTTAAACTACTTTGATCGGAGAACCACTGGATTGTACAACAATCAAACAATGAGAACAGGAGTTATCATTTCTTACCCTGTTGTGCTTGTAGGTGCGTAAGGAGCTGGCAGCGGTGCTGGTCTTTGAATCACACTCCAAGGCCGGAACAGTCTGTGAGTGTGACAGCTTTGCTGATGTTTGAGCTCGGGCAGGAGACAGCCTCGCTGCATGCACACGGAGACACGCACAGTTTCAATGTGTGCTTGAACCGCACAAATGCCCTCTTAAACCTGCAGTAGGCAGTATATTTTTGGCATCATTGGCCATGAATCCCATAATAACCTTTCAGCATATTGTAATTCAAGTGTTCTGAGAGAAAACTAGACTTCTGCTCCTCCTCATGGCTCTGTTTTCAGGCTTTAGAACATCTAGCCTGTGACGGGAGACTTTGACCAATCACAGGTCATTTCAGAGAGAGAACGTTCCTATTGGCTGTGCTCCAGTCATGTGACCAGAACTTGGCATTCCTTCGCCAGATTTCACAAACTCTCTCATTGTACAGCTAGACCGTGCACTACAAGATGATTCTGAGAACATCTGAGGAGAGAAATAGACATTACAGAATATTGATTCATATTTGATCAGCGCTGCCTAGTTTGACCGTTTGGTCAGAGTTCGCGAGTGATTGACAGCCGGCTCTCATAGACAGCAGATGGACAGCAGACCTCAGATCAGCTCTTACTGACTACTTCAGCTTTAACATCCTCTTCTGCACAACACGCCTTTCAGATATGATATCTCTACCAAGCAATATCCTCATGTCACAATCGATTCATTACTTCAGTGGAGACAATTAGGTCATCATGCATCTTTTTCTCATCTCTCACTTTGCCCCGTCTCGTCATGAATATGAAAGTCATGCATACATAATAAAGCCCATTGTAAATGACATGTGTCAAGGACCAATGTTGGCACTGCTGACTGTCTTTTTTTGTGATGTAGTGTTCAGTCAGGGGGACAAAGGCACTTCATGGTACATCATCTGGAAAGGCTCTGTAAATGTGATCACACATGGGAAGGTAAATCCATTTACTGGTTACTATAATAATCATAATAATAATAAATGTCAGAATTGGCACTCCTGAAATGCCCCGTTGCCTTGGAATTGGATGCTAGTATAATGCTGGAAGTGCCGTGTGCATACAGGGCCTGGTAACCACACTACATGAGGGTGAGGACTTTGGGCAGCTAGCTTTGCTGAATGACGCCCCGCGTGCCGCCACCATCATCTTGAGGGAAGACAACTGCCATTTCCTCCGTGTGGATAAACAGGACTTTATACGCATCCTCAAGGTGTGTCTGAGTTACTCATTATTATAGACAATGTCAAAAATGTAGTCCTTTTCTCTGTTTGCACCACAAATTCAGATCCACAATTATACTAAACACGTATTTGACATCCATGTCTGTATTTCCTGTCCTTCAGGATGTTGAAGCTAATACAGTGCGACTGGAAGAGCATGGGAAAACTGTGCTGGTGTTGGAGAAGAGCACCGACTGTGACGAGCAGGGAGGGGCAGGAAACAACAGCAAGTGAGAAACTCTGACGCACTCACTGAGACAATAAAACAGTAACTTCACAAGCAGGTTTACAATCATTAAGACACTTTACCTGGGCGTGGGCAGATACTGTATGCCAATAACACAAACGCTGCCATTGTCATCATGACACAGTGACGGACTAGTATATAGATCTTTTTGTCAAACGTGGTTAAGGTCTTATTAATCGGCTGTTATCTGGCAGCCAGAAAAGAAATGGACTTCAACCCTACAACGTTGAATGGCTTCTTATCAGTCTTGAAGTGTTTTAGCAAACATGAAAATGAATTAACATGATGTTGACCTCCCATACTTGCACACCTACGCACACTGCAACCATCTTCTCTTGTTCTCTACCAAACAACCAAGAATTATTATCTAAGGAGTCCGACCACACAGGAGGGGGGCGACTGCCCCCTTGGTGCCCCCATGTTAAAAAAAAAACAAAAAAACTTTTGGATTCCCCTATGGTAGATGAAACATGATATAGTGCCCCCTCGGGTGCCCTTCCTATGGAGAAAACGTGATGAAGTGCCCTGGGTTCCCTTCCAGTGGAGAAAACATGATGCAGTGCCCTCAAGGGTGCGGTTAAGTGAAGAAAACATTTTAAAGTGCTCTTCTGGGTGTCCTGCCAGAGGAGAAAACATGATTAATTGTCATAGGATGCTCCTAAATGAAGAAAACGTGATAAAGTGCCCCCTAGGTTGCTCTGCCGGTAGAGAAAATGTGATGAAGTGCCCTGGGTGCTCTTCCAGTGGAGAAAACATGATGCAGTGCTCTCTTTGGTGCCCTTCCAGTGGAGAAAACGTGTTGCAGTGCCCCCTAGGGTGGCCTTAAAATGGATAAAACATGATGCAGTGTCATAAAGGCTGCCCTAAATGCTAGAAAACCTTCTGTGCGCTGGTGCCCCATCACATGCAGCTGGTGCCCTTTTTATTTTTTTTCACCACTGCCCCTCAGACAGCCTGAGTCTGCCACTGTACCCAACCAATATTACATTTTTGGACCTGATGCCATGAGGCAAGAAGCCCTCACATTTAGTGGTAAAAGAGTTATGACGTAGATACAGTAGGTGCTGCAAGGCAAAGCATTTAATAGTTCAACAACAAATCAAATGATGTGTTATTCTCCCAACGGTGCTGTTTACTCATGATATGCTACTGCCAACTCGCCAAGGGTTGTAAATACAGGGTTGCAGGACAAACAATGCAATGATGACGTCAAATGCTTTTTTTCTGGTTCTTCTTTTTGGGAAGTTATCAGTCAGCATACACATACACCGATAATATAGTGTAATAAACTAAGATGTGTTAACAATTAGCTCACTGTGCCTAAGTACAACGTCACAGAGCCTGTAGTCTTGCTCATTTCTAGTCCCTGGACAGATGTTAAGCAGTCACCCTTAAAGGTGCAGTGTGTAGGATTTGGCGGCATTAGTGGTGTGGTTGCAGATTGCAACCAACTGAGCAGCCTTCACTCACTCCTCCCTTTCCAAGACTGCAGTAACGTGAGCTGCAGAGTGCAAAACCGCTGTTTGCCTCGCTCAGAGGTCATCCATACCATAATAACACTATAGGAGCAACGGAAGTCAGACAGCAGCTGGCGGTACCACAGTTTTGTACTCTGCGGTTCACAATAACGCAGTTTCACAAACTCAGGTAACGTAAAAACACATAAGACTCACTCAAGAGCCAGTGTTGGGTTTGTCCATTCTGGGCTACTGTAGAAACATGGCAGAGCAACATGGCAGACTCCATGAAGAGGACCCGCTCCCTACATAGATATGAACGGCTCATTCTAAGCTAACGAAAACACAGCAGTTCTTAGTTCCAGGTGACTATACACTAATGAAAACATAGTTGAACATAAAATATTATTATTGTTATTATTATTATATAAGCATGCAGAGCAATTATAAGAAAGTAGCATACTACATTATCATGCACAACTAAAACACAAACGAAGAAGCAGAATGCAGGCAGTGCAATACAAAGGATATTAATGTCAGGAAAAATGTTCTCTCTTCTGTTGTGCCCTGTTGCAGGTACACAGTTATGTCAGGAACACCTGAGAAAATCCTGGAGCACCTATTGGAGACAGTAAAGTTGGACTCAAATGGAAATGACACAATAGGTGGGAGCCTGCAGGCGCCTTCTAGCCTTTTCTCTCAGTTTTATGGAGTGATCCGAGACGATCAGATGTAGTCAGTTAGTTAACTGTGTGTTGTTGTGACATTTCTCTCCCTGCAGCTCCCTGTGTGAGCGACTTTCTGCTCACCCACAAAGTCTTCATGCCCTCCAGCCAGCTGTGTCCCGCACTACAACACCAATATCCTATCATGGTCAATAGTAATACACAGTAATGAGGATGCTGATGATGATAATGATAATGTGTACTGCCACTGTTGCTGCTGCTGCTTATGATGATTATGATGATGATGATGTCTGCAGTTTAAACAGAGCATTTAGTTGCCACAAGTTAATATTAAATATATTCTGCTTAAAGCAGCAGTAAGCAGTATATTTTTGGCATCATTGGGCAAAAATTCCATAATAACCTTTCAGCATATTGTAATTCAAGTGTTCTGAGAGAAAACTAGACTTCTGCTCCTCCTCATGGCTCTGTTTTCAGACTTTAGAACATCTAGCCTGTGACGGGAGACTTTGACCAATCACAGGTCATTTCAGAGAGAGAGTGTTCCTATTGGCTGTTCATTCAATGGAGGCAGCTGTCAATCACTCGCAAACTCTGATCAAACGGTCAAACTAGGCAGCGCTGATTAAATATTAATCAATTCTGTTACTGTAATGCCTATTTCTTAAGTAAAATGTTTTCAGAAACATCTTGTAGTGTACTGTTTAGCTGTTGAATGAGAAAGTTTGGTGGGCGGTGCTTGGTATTTCCTCAACTGATCTCAACATGGCTACTGGACCACAAACTTTCTCATTTTACATCTAAACAGTACACTACAAGATGATTCTGAAAACATTTTATATGACAAATAGTCATTACAGTAACAGAATACTGATTCATATTTGATCAGCGCTGCCCAGTTTGACCGTTTGATCGGAGTTCACGAGTGATTGACAGCTGCTCAGAGAAGGCAAGGTTCCAGCTCAGTTCTGATTGGTTGTTTTCCTCCGGTCTGTGAAATCTTGTAGATGCCATTAGGAGCACCGGAGGACACAGAGGCTCATGATTTTTACTGTCAGGCTTGCCTACTACTGCTTTAAATACAGTGTCTTGTAATTGCCTCAGATCCTTTGTTTGTAAAGCGTTTTATGTTTTGCCCCTTAACCGCCACTGAACCTATAAGGCGGAGCTCTCTGAGGGTTCAGACCAGGAGAAGGCTTCCTACATCCTCACCACCAAGCAGAGGGTAGTGAAGCTAATTGGCCAGTGGGTGGTGCTGTACGGCCTTCTGCTGAAAGAAGACCCCATCGCTTTGGAGTCTCTGGAGGTGAGATTACAGGCTTGATTTAATCATTCTGTGTATTGGAATATTTCCATAGCATTTTAAGAATATAGATCTAATCAATAATTATGTTCCTGCTTTTTCAATGTCCATGTTTGGGCTCAAACAGAGGTTGAGGAAGGAGGTGGCAGCTGATTACCGTCTGTCCAGCATGCTGAAAGAACAATTTAGGGAAAGGAGGAGGACAAAAGTGTAAATTGTCTTTATTCTCTTATAACACATGCTATTTCCACGACATTTCTCAAGACATAAATAATGCAGCCGGCTTTCTGAAACTGTTTTTCATCTGTTATTTTGCAGATTGGAGAATGGCTATCAGTCACTGAGCAGGGTAAGCGTCTTGTCTTTTTGCACATGACAGCATGGGTGCAGAATATTAACATCAGAGAGACATGTTAATGAGAAAACAGAATGTCATGCTGCTGCTGTCATTTGTCAGTTTAATGTCATTGACTTGCTGAGTCACTCTGATGCTTTTGACAGAACCAGCAATTTGATTGGTTTTCAAACTGTGAGGAGCCGGTGGGGAGGCTGCAACCAATCAGAGCACAAGATAAAGGCAAGTAAGACTCTAAATCAAATCAGTGATACATGAACATCTATATTTCACTACAATATGTTGCAACATAGATGAGCTGCCTCACATTAGCTCATGTATCTGTGGGTGTTGTTCATGAGTAACGCATCATTACTCGCGTCATCAGTTATCAAATAAGCATATCTTGACATTTTGTCCCCTCTCGGTGCAGTGCTGTATGAGATCTACAGGCCAGACAACAAACCTCTCACTCTGATGCTCCCAGTCAACACATCTGTACAGGATGTGATGTCAGCAATAGTCAAACCTGGCGGAGATCACATCCTGGTCAAAATGAACTCCTCGGGAGGTGGGACTCAGATTTATTAATGATTTTTCAAATGTGTATAGATATTTTTCATTTGAATTGCCATATCCCGTGAAATTGTTAGATTGAAGCATTCAGAGCTGCATATTGATGTCATTTTCTACCGTTCATTATGCTGAAAATAGGTTTTTGATACATTAAATGCACACAGAAAGAGCTCAGTTAAAGCTGGATGCGACTGCGGTCTACACGGCCCTGGGACTCAACGAGAGACTGTTCATCTGCACAAGCAGCCAAGTGGAACAACTGGTGAGGATTAGGTGCCCTCTATACCATTTGCTTTTTTGTATAATAAAAGAGGAAATGTAATCACTTAAAAGGATCAGTGTGGGATTTCAGGGGATCTATCAGCAAAAATGGAAAATAATATTCATGACTTTGTTTTCATTAGTGTTTAATCACCTGAAACTAAGAATTGTTGTGTTTTTGTTAGCTTAGAATGAGCCCTTCATCTACATAGCGAGTGCGGGTCCTCTTCATGGAGTCCGCCGTGTTGCTCCACAACAGTAACCCAAAGAACGTATATTGCCAAGAAGTGAAAGTCAATTGTACAACAACAAAAGTATAACAAAATGATTTCTATTCTCTTGTCATATTCTACTGAAATGGCCTGTGTTGAACAATAAAATATTATAAATATAATAAGAATTTTCAGTCCAAAATGGTCGCAGTGGCTGTTCGAGAGCCTTTTGCATTTTGACGTTACCGAAAGGCCACCGTAGTTCTCTGACATGCTTGTGAAACTGCGTTAACGTGAGCCGCAGAGTGCGAAACTGTAGTGTTGATTGTTCATTATTTATTATGGTGCATACAGTTGAGTTTGACTCAAAGCAGTTTACCTGTCCAGAAAGCCATCAAAGGCATGCACATGCCACCACAATCTTTTATCTGTTCATTTCCTCTTTTTCTCTGTTTCTTTCTCCCAGATGCCCCTGAAGGAGCAGCAGGGTCCAGAACGAGGAACAACTGACATCCTGGAACAGATGGGCTCTAAAGATATCGCCAATGAACTCACCAACTACGACTGGGAACTGTTCACTGCCATGCACGAGGTAATTCCAGCAGATATCTGACCGCGACATATAAACTAATCAATACAGAACAAAGAGGAAATTGCTTATTTACACTTCAAATGCCACATCATGGTTGAGCTCTAGTAGTCTATCAGGAAGTAAAGCCAAAGCTGAAACTGACATTCAGGTATTTCCTTATTTCAACAGAGGACTGGGTATCTCTTTCATGAATGTATCTAGGTCACACTCCTTGGCACTTTGCCATCACATCATCTGGTACTCCAGTACAACATTTCCTGCATACTTCACATATTTCTGAAGCAAATCACTTTCATTAAGTCATCTATAAAAACACCTGTAATGTTTCTGCCTCTGCAGGTGGAGCTTGTCTACTACGTATTTGGCCGTCATAAATTCCCAGGTGCCATCACAGCTAACCTGGAGCGGTTTGTGCGTCGCTTCAATGAGGTGCAGTACTGGGTGGTGACGGAGCTGTGCCTCTGTGAAGACCTGATGAAACGAGCCATTCTGCTCAAGAAGTTCATAAAGATTGCCGCAGTGTAAGTTAGAGTTGCATAAAACAGTAGCCATGTTTTGATGGTAATGTAGGTCAGTCGGTCCACCACTTTGGTCCAGACTGAAATACATGTATAATTTTGTATAAACATGCATGGTCCTCAGAGGATTACGCCTGCTGACTTTGGTGATCCCCTGACTTCTCCTCTAGTGTCACCATGAGGTTGACATTTGTGGTTTTTGAGCGAAATGTCCTTAAACTTGATACATGGGCTTTCATGTTCCATACAGAATGAATTCTAATCACTTTGGAGATGCTCATGTAGCGCCACTATCTGGTCATAAATATAATTTATCGAAATACCTGCAAATTAATGACATTCCCATCAGCCTCAGCTGTGCTTTGTGTTTATTAAAGATGCTCTATACGATATCCACAGCATTAATATAGCAGCAAACAACTATTTGCTATATAAAGATATAGAGGAGTAATGTCTACCTGAGCAGAGAATGAAGTCGCTCAACGCTGTGTGATGTAATCCAAGCTTCTTTGTGCTCTGTTGACAAAGCCAGGCCAGACGCACATGCATGTTTGTGCTTGTGAGCGTGGCCCACTGCTGACGACATCATTGTGGAAATGTAGCGCCCACCTTCCGGTTCCCCCCAGCTTAGCACTGTTAGCTCTGTCAGCAGTTTTCACTGTTAGCGCTGTTAGCACCGTTACCTATGAGCTGCCGGCTCAGCTGTCGCCATATTGAGAGCCATGAGGAGGCAAGAGAAATGCTCCCAGTCTCGCATTTAGCACCTTTAAAGTTTATTCCCGCTTAATCAGTATGTTAGCATTGTCACTGGTACTATGTTAGCATGCTACCATCATCATTTAGCTCAAAGCACAGCCTCACAGAACCGCTAGTGTAGCTGTAGACATATAGGCTGTGGTCAGATAGTCTTTTTGACTTAAGAAGGTTCCTAACTGAGTGATTTGAGGTATTTAGCCATGATAAGAGCTGTTTGAATTCTCTAAATGCTAAGGAAAGGTGCTTCAATGCTTCCTTTCTCATCTCCTTTAGCATAGGATACAATGGACCATACTTTACAAAAGTAAAGGAGATAATGACGTCCCACAATTAAAGCGACACACCATTCAGATGTCAATAACATCCACTATTGCTGATTAATTGTATACTATGGATAGATATAGAAAATGTCCTTCTTAGGAGGTGTGATTCTGTTTTAGACAGGAATCCCTGATTGAATTGTACAGCATTGAGTTTGTCACTGTAGCCTACTCATTTTCTATATATTATAAATAAAGATGCTTTAAAAAAAAAACATCCGCCGTTGCATAGTGTAAGTGCAGTTCTCTGAGCACTGTGGTTGTCTTTTCCTAAATCTTTCTGAATACTCCTTTGCATCTTCCCCTGACCTCATGACGTTTTCCATCAAGGTCATGGGAAAGTGGTTAGGAAAAGACAATAGGAGGTCATTTTTTGACTATTCGACCTCAGCCGTGGTCTTGTTTGCATATGGCTTATCTTTAAAACCTGCAAATAACAGCGTTTTGTCCCACTAACTGTTTATGTGTCCTCTCTGTCACAGATTAAAGGAGCAGAAGAATCTCAATTCATTCTTTGCTGTGATGTTCGGTTTGAGCAACAGCGCAGTACACAGACTTTACAAGACCTGGGAGGTGAGAAAACCCCTGAATGCAACAGTAATAATCATAATGTGTCACCATTTACTAAATGACATATGTCTATTATTGTCTATTCCAGAGAATACCCAGCAAGACGAAAAGAATCTACTGTGCTTATGAGAGGTTAATGGTAAGTTACGTTGTATGCTCTCATTTCAGGAGATTTTATAAATGTTCCAAAGCTCTCAATGTACTGTTTATTACATTACATTTGTGCAATAGCATAATAAAATGGGTTATTCTCTGCCCCTGTTAGGATCCTTCACGCAACCACCGGGCCTACAGACTGGCTGTGGCCAAGCTCAGTCCTCCCTACATCCCCTTCATGCCTCTGCTGCTCAAAGGTGACACATACAATCCATGTTGCCTTTACAGCATTAGAATGTCATGTAAATGAATTCACTAACCATTGACATGTTTTCTGTTCCTGCCTATGCCCAGACATGACATTCATCAATGAGGGAAATCCAAACTATGTAGACAAACTGGTCAATTTTGAGAAAGTGGTAAGACAGAAACATGTTTTTGTAATGCTGCTCAGCTCGATTATATTCTCCTCACAAATCTTGGCATTTAGCTTGCTTCCTTTTCCTCCCATTCTCACAGCGCATGATTGCCAAGACAGTGAAAATTGTACGAGGATGCAGAAGCCAGCCTTACGGTAAGGGATCCAGCTGAGCTTGTCGTACAACTAGCAGACTCGCAGTCCTGGCAAGGGCATAGGTCAAAGGTCAAACAGTTGCACATGCATGTTAAAGTAAATGGATGGACCTTGGGTTTTGGCTTTGCATGATGCATGAAGGATATATCAGGTGGGTAAACTTCTATTTCTTTTTTGCAGTGCCATCGTCTCCACAGAGGGGCCTGGCAGATCGGATGTTTCTGGAAGGGCCTGCTAATCGCATGTCTACATGTAAGCTACAGCTACCATATCGTTAACGGTTGTATCCAGTTGTACGTGTAGCCTATCTTTATACCTCTGCGGTTGTCCGTCCATCTGGACATACGTTTTGTAGCATAGGTTTAAGCCCCAGATATGCAAAATAAGAGTTGACCGCCAGACAGGAGAATAATCAAAATTCTACCCTGTCACTATAAAAAAGTGTGGCTGTAGCTCAGTGCTGTTCTTGTTAAACTACAGACACACAGTGATCATAGCTGCACTCACAGCACAGAGAGGAGCAGGGGATCACTGGACCACATGTACATAACGCAACCCGTTCTCATCTGTGACATATGGCCGCTTTGTATCCCACAGAGTAAAGGGGGACTTGTGAGTCAGTATCAGAAGTCGAGGGGCGTGACAAAGCGGCGATACTTGACCACCTGTACAGGCTGTACACCCTGCGCGCTGTTATTGGCTGGGGGTTACACCATGTGGGACTGAAAGGCTGTTTGCAGTCACCCAGACACGTAAAGCAAAATAATAACACAAGAGAAAATCCAGGCAGAGGGCTGCAGGGTCTCGGCAGAAACAGACACCACCACACACTTCTAGTGGGACATAAGTGATGATTGAGAGGGATCATTTAGTACCAGTCTATACTACCATGTTATACTTTTAAATCAAGAGAGAAAAACTCAAATCCTGAGTCCAAATTAGAATGCCAAATGTCTTTTAAATCGCTTCATTGAAAGAGGATTCCAGATAAAGGTCAGTCTTTTAGTAAAAAAAGATGTGGGGTGAGGGTGAATGTGTGTTTGTGGGTGTACTGTAGGGGAGGGAGAGTTTAAATGTCCATTCCAATCTGAATGAATCCAGTTCAGTTCCATCCAGTTTGGGGTTTGGGTTTGGAGAATAAGAAGGAGAAGCCTGGAGACTTTCAGTAAAGGAGACTTACCTTGATGGCCCAACAAAGGCAAAGAGACCACAGTTGCTTCCAAACAGGTCCAAGAAGAACAAGATCCCAGTCATCCACCTGCTCCAGGGATACGATACGATACGATACGATACGATACGATACGATAAGATAAGATAAGATAAGATAAGATAAGATAAGATAAGATAAGATAAGATAAGATAAGATAAGATAAAATACGATACGATACAAATTTATTGTCAGTTTACACTGAAATTCATTTTGCATCCATAGGCAGCTCAGTTTGAGAAACCATACACATCCAATAGACATACTGTTACCATAAACAAACAGATAAGTAAGACCCATTAACCATACATAACCCATTTAAAAATGACCATCTGTCCTCAGGATTTGCATCTCCTTAGCAGCACATTCATTATTATTTAGCAACTAGATGGACTTAATGCGATTAAATGAAGGGACTCTAAATGGCCTCTTGGAGAGCAGAAGTTGATATTCCCCATTTAAAACATGTGAGGGATCAGAAGAGATGCTGTTAGTGAGTCTGAGCATGCTCTTGTTGTGAGCTGCTTCAAAGGAGGGTGCCACAGGTTGGCCAATGATCTTCGCCAATTTGATTTGGCTTTAAAGTTTAGTTTTAAGTTTTACAGATATACTACTGATCCAGTTTGTGTATAGAAGTTTTTATTTGACTTTATTAATTGTAATCCACAGAAGACATTCCACAAATGTGTACAATGATTTCCAAATATTTCACTATCCACAAACATGTATTTTTGTATTTGTGTTGTGTAGTCACATCTACAAAAATAAAGGGCGATTTGCAAATACGCATAACTTACTCTGTAAATACTTATTTTAAGGTTTACATGTAAAGTGATATTTGTGCATCTATTTCTACACGTGGAATGATATTTGTGCATTTGCAGATCGCCTCCTGTGGATTTATGGGCCATGTGACATTTGCAACTTCCCTCCTGTTTGTTTCCAGAATTTTGTCATTCATACCGCAGCAGATCTGTAGATAGTAGTTGTAATCCACAGAAGACAATTCACAAATATGTACCATGATCTGCAAATATATTTCACCCACAAACTGCAAAAACTGCCTAAAACTCTCATGAGACTCACTGCCTGACAACCTATCCTAACCTTAACTATTCAAGGTCAATGCCTAACCTTAACCATCTCGCGAGAGTTTCGCAACTTGGGAGTTTCCTTCTGGGCACGACCAGGATGAACTGATTAGATTTTCGTGGTCAAAGGTCACTGTGACCTCACGTGCGTCTCATATGAACGCGATATCTCAAGAACGCCTGGAGCAAATTTCTTTAAAATCCGCACAAACATCTACTTGGACTTCAGGATCAACTGATTAGATTTTGGTGTTCAAAGGTCACTGTGACCTCACAAAACACATTTTTGGCCATAACCCAAGAAATCCTGTGCTAATCTTGACAATTTCACACAAAAGTCTAACAGGATAAAATGATGAAGTGGTGACATAGACAGACATTGATGTAAACTGCAACTTGACTGGTTTGCCAATACAAACACTTAAACAATATGCCGAGACAAAAAAGATCTCTCCTTCTCCTCCAGGCTCAGACTACGCCCTCCCTCTACGGAGTCCCAGCAACATCCGACACTACATCCAGAACCTGAAGGTGATCGACAACCAGCGAAGGCTAACGCAGCTATCAAGAACAACAGAATGCTAGGGCATCAACATGCAAAGGCCGTAAAACTGTATCGCAAACTTGAACCAGAGAATGGACTGAAGCTGGGTGAACAAAACTTCCACATTCGCCTATAAATAAGACGGATGTCTGGAGGCGTCGAGTGCTGTGGATTCACTCTAATTCAAGGAGATTGGACGTTAATCGATGAGCTCTCTGCATAGCATCAAGAGTGACAATGTGCACGGTAATAAGCTCTAATGATGAACTACAGAATCCAATTCTGGGACTTATGAGACACTTATCCAGAAAGCCTTACAGCAGTGTGTGTACCACAGTGGAAACTGATCCCCTCACAAAGGCAGTGTTACAACATGTACAGTTAAGCAAAGTATACCTGTCTTTGATGTAAAAAATCATTGTGACATTTTATATACTGGATCACTCGGGTGGTTCCAGAAAAGGGCCATAAGAACACAAATCTTTGCCATAGTTTATCACTGTAGGTCAGTTATTTGTGCACTAGTATTTTCACACAAAACTAACATATTGTATCAGATCTTTTCTTTTTTGCAAGGAAGCCACTCACTGACATGCACAACATTTCATACAATGTTGTTTTCTAAAATAAATTATTTTCTCAATTATGCGTGTCAATGAAAGCACAAGAGTTTGTAAAAAGGGAAATATTTTATTTAAAGTACAAACCATAATAGGTAAAAATTGACCTCCT
>CAKAOI010035952.1:0-15487 GCA_916701655.1 Sebastiscus albofasciatus | reverse complement strand
ATGTTGGAAAAAAAAGTCTGGAAAAAAATATTGAATCCTCTCATCAACATGGGAGTGGACAAATATGCTGCTTTATGCAAAATGTATGTATATACTTATTATTGTAAATCAATTAACAACACAAATCAATGACAGATATTGTCCAGAAACCCTCACAGGTACTGCATTTAGCATAAAACAATATGCTCCAATCATAACATGGCAAACTGCAGCCCAACAGGCAACAACAGCTGTCAGTGTGTCAGTGTGCTGACTTGACTATGTCTTGACCCAAACTGCATGTGAAGGGGAGACTCGTGGGTACCCACAGAACCCATTTACATTCACTGATCTGGAGGTCAAAGGTCAAGGGACCCCTTTGAAAATTGACATGACAGTTTTTCCTTGCCAAAATTTAGTGTAAGTTTGGAGCGTTATTTAACCTCCTTCATGACAAGCTAGTATGACATGGTTGGTACTGATGGATTCAGCAGTTTTACTAGTTTCATATGATGCCAGTATCAGACTTTTCTTCAGGCATTTTTCAGACATTTTTCTGACTTTTTTTTAAGAACATTTTTCGGATTTGTTTTTGGACATTTTTTTGACAATTTTCAGATTTCTTCTGAATTTTTTTGTTTTTACCATTTTCAGACTTTTTTTCTGACTTTTTTTGACAATTTCCTGGCTTTTTATTGGACATTTCTTTGGACAAAAACCCTGACACATTCCCATATCTGGAGATCAGAGGTCAAGGGACCCCTTTGAAAATGGCCATGACAGTTTTTCCTCGCCAAAATTTAACCTCCTAAATAAACCTCCTTCATGACCAGCTAGTCTGACGTGGTTGGTACCGATGGATTCATCAGGTTTTCTAGTTTCATATGATACCTTCACTCTAGCTTTTTTATTATCATGTTAACTTTGACAGCCCTATCATTTATTATTAGGGGCTCCGGAAGATGGACCTTCAGTTCAGTCCCAGTGGACTGGTGGAGCGCTGGGTAGAACCTGTGGAAGGCAGCAACAGAAAGTTTGCTGGCGGTCCCACGGGATCAGACTCCCGGCACTGTGGTTTTGCGCTGGCTGACTGTGAGTTGCTACAGCTATGCTAACTCAAGGTCCATCATCCGGAGCCAACGCACGCTCTCCTCCCGGAGGAGTATTCTCCTGGTGGCGTGGAGGACGAAACAACAATACGAGTCGTTTTCTTGTTTCTGCCACTTTAGATTTAATCAAATGACCGCACAGCCTCCAGTTAGTGGCACAGTAAACACACAGATGGCTAACGTTAACTACAGGCCGACGCCACACGTGAAGATTAGAAGATATCAGTGTTATTTTGACGGTGTTTGTTATTTTTAAATAACTAATGACTGTAAATTCAGATGGTATGGACCCCTAGTTGTTTGGAGCATGAATGTTACACATTGCACCTTTAAACATCAGGAAACATTTGTATTTTGAGGATCCAACAGGATGCAGAAAGCGAGTTAACGTGTGATGTTTAACGTGCTGCAGTGACGCCTCTACAAGAGACTGACGAGAGTCTCTTCGCAGCGATTAATCACAGCTCTCGGGCTTTATGTACTGGACTGATGGCTCTCAGCTAGCAAACGCCATTAGGTTTTATGGAGTCCTCTGGCTGCAGCTCGGAGAGATTTGATTTGTGTTAAAATAGCAGTTTCTACATGCTGGAGGGCCGTAAAGCTCCACTGGTGGCTTGGAAAACATTTTAATGCCGCATATGTGCAAATACTTCTCACGCTGTGGATGAGCAGGATTCATAATCATCACATAGAAACGGAGGGCGGCTCTGGGCTCGCCACATCTTTAACACACACACACACACGATGAATGGCTGCTGGCTGCAGTGAGCCCACTGCAGCGGTTTCCACAGAAAGTTGAGACTCAGTTTGTGTGGGGGAACATTTGCTGACACGACGACACATGGTAGTGATTTACAAAGTCGTCCAGCGGTGCCAACCGCGGCCCCAAGTTTGCGGGCGGGATAATTGAGTGTAAGGCAATATGGCAGCAGAGAGCGGGAGGAGAGGAAGACGGATGACATGCAGCGTGTGGCTCCTCCGTCTTCTTTAGTTTGTTCTGTTCTCTTTGTGTTTTAATGAGTGACGACGTACAGTAACAAGACTCACAGTCTACGGCCGCGCGAGCTGCTCTCTGAGCCTGGACCTGCTCATTATGATGATTTTTATGATGTTTACCATGTCTTAGTTTAGTGTGTAACCATGGTAACATATGCTAATTAGCAGTGGTGGAGGAAGTATTCAGATCCTTTACTTGAGTAAAAGTACTTATACCACACTTCGAAAATATTCTGTTACAAGTTAAAGTCCTACATTCAATAAAAAAAACTGTACTAAAAGTATTAAAAGTATAAAAATGACCCTTGTGACTGTTCTACTATTATATATTCTATCATTAGATTATTATTACTGATGCATTAATGTAAAATCAGGATTTTACTGCTGTAGTTTGATTTACTTGATAGGTAAATAAAAAAATAAAAAAACAAATATTTCATTAAATATAGCAAAAATAATATTCAAAATTAATTAATTAATTAATTCATGGACAAAATGTGACATAAATGTATGTCTATTTTAATTTGCTTCTTTATTTATTTATCTTGGTATTAATTTCCTTATTTATTTATTTACTCTTCTGTTTAATTTTATTTTTTATTCATTTACGTATTTATTTTTATTCAATTTTCAATGTATTTATTTTGCAATTATTATTTTTTATTTTATATATTTATTTTTAAATGTATGTATTTATTTATGTATTTATGCATTTATCAAGACTGGAGGTGATAAACTGACATAAACACCGTTAGTTAGCTACCATATTGTCAGTCGACAAATTAATTAATTAATTAATTAATCGTTTCAGCTGTACTTGTATAAACTTATAACAAAACGTCATATTTTATAAACTCCTCATATATTTCATTGTTAAAATGTAAATCAGAGAAGTAACTAAATCTGTCAGATAAATGTAGAGAAGTAAAAAGTAAGAGAAAAGTACGAGTACCCCAAATGTGTACTTAAGTCTTGTACTTGTATAAACTAAAGTAATGGAAGAGTTTTAATTTTGACCTGAAGATGGCGCTAGAGGAAAAGACTCCATGTTGGACTGAATTTGTGTTTTAGTTTTGGTGAATATTAGGATGAAGTGTGTTATGGTGTTAATAACAGAATCATCTCACAACTGTGTCAGTAAAGAGAAAGTAGAAACCTGCTGTAATGGCTGTCCACTCCTAGCGCCTCTCTAGCGTTGCCGATGTACTGCTCCAGAGACAGAGGACCTCCTCCGGCTCCTCCTCCTCCTCCTCCTCCTCCTCCTCCCTGTGGACTCCCTCCTCCACCTCCTCCACCTCCTCCACCTTCCTGGAACTCCTCCCCTCCGGTCTCTCCCAGATACACCTCGTTAAACTTCACAATACCTGTTGAAGCATTTCAGGACGGGTCAATTAGTATACATATGTGTGTTTATTTGTGTTTGCATGAAGGGTGTACTATTTAGTGGTACGTGAGGTGTTACTGGAAGGATCCACTTTAAAGCCGTCTTGCATCGCTGTAAAACATAGTCTGCATACAAAATTGCTCCAAACTCAGTATGCAGGGAACTATCTTAATTATTAACAAGGCTAAAAGTCCAAAGCCCTCGTAGAGAGTGAATGTTAGGAGCTGCAATGTTTGTTGCAACCCCCCAAATACAAAAGTGACGGAGCTACAAATATGAAGTTCCACTGAGGGTGGCCTTAAAATCCAAAGGTTTATTCCCTTCGGTGCACAAATGTCCTCAACTGTCACGACAGTTAGATTGCGAGATATGCGTACACGTGGTCGACATTTCAAGGGTTCATCCACCGAGGAGAATGAGTGAACTCAGTAAATGTCACAGCTATCAGCGCATCAGATTGAGGTCCAGTTCCAGAGTCCCCTCTTAAGGCCCTGACACACCAAGCTGACGGTCAGCTGTCGGATAGTTTGGCCCGTCGGTGAGCGTCCGTCTCAAACTTAAACTTTATTTACATTGGTCCGGTACATCACCTCTGCATTTAAGTATTTTATCCTCAGTATTTTAGGAGCAACTTGGGGTTCAGTGTCTCACTCAAGGACACTTCAACATGCAGACAGCAGGAACCAGGAATTGGACCGCCAACCTTACAGTTGAAGGACGACCGCTCTACCCACGGAGCTACCGGCCTACTTTATTTGCGCTGGCTCTAGTCTGCCTGTGTCAGAGGTTTTTTTGGCCGATTCAGCACGTTGAATGTGTTGGACTCATATAATGGACTACTGCAACCAGACTTTAGAAGCATTAAGAGATCACGCTAAGAAATAATATCACATTAAAGCTTCAGTAGTCAGTATATTTTTGGCATCACTGGGCAACAATGTCCATAATAACCTTTCAGCATATTGTAATTCAAGTGTTCTGAGAGATAACTAGACTCCTGCTCCTCCTCATGGCTGTTTTCAGGATTTAGAACATCTAGCCCGTGACGGGAGACTTTGACCAATCACAGGTCATTTCATTGAGAGAGCGTTACTATTGGCTGTGCTCCGGTCACGGCATCACAAACGTTCTCATGTTCCAGCTAAACCGTGCACTACAAGATGATTCTGAGAACATCTGAGGAGAGAAATAGACATTAACGTAACAGAATATTGATTCATATTTGATCAGCGCTGCCTAGTTTGACCGTTTGGTCGGAGTTCAGAGTGATTGACAGCCGGCTCTCATAGACGGCAGCTGGACAACAGACCTCAGATCAGCTCTTACTGCTTGTTTTCCTCCGGTCTGTGAAATCTTGCAGATGCCGTTAGGAGCACCGGAGGACACAGAGGAACATGATTTGTTTTCAGGTTACCTGTGTCAGCTGAGCATTTTGAAACAATAACTGTCATCAAGGACGAAGCTGCAGTGGAAATGGACTTAATTAAAGAAAACAGGGAAAGACGGAGGAGTGGAACTGAAACCAGAATATGTGGTGGATGATGGTTCTGGATGTTTTCAGCATGAACAACAGACTGGTGTCATTACGTATGCAGGTTGTTGTTATTATTATTACTGCACTGTGTCGGGGGATTTTCTTGCTGACAACCAAATAATAAAAATAATAGCTTGCAGCCTGCAGCTCTGCAGACTTTCTCACTGGACTTCGTCACAATCTACAGTTTTATAATGTAAAAAACGACGGCAGGAGGAATCTGAAATCATGTCCAGATGATCAAGATTTAACTCTTTTCACTCAGACACTCACGACGGAGGATAACTGGAAGCAAATGCCAGTTTTGTCCTGATGGTGGCACTATAGGAAAAGTCCTTAAATATGAATTATTACAATTAAGTTTTTTTGCAATGTGAATAGAGGGTTTTCTAAAAGACTGAGGTGTGTTTAAGTGTGTTTAAGTGTGTTTAAGTGTGTGTACCTGTCCCTGGAGCTATCAGCCAGCTGTACAGGAAGCCTCCAGCCAGAGAGTAGTAAAGGACCACGGCCCTCTGACCGTTGACCGTCTCCAGGATGTGCTCCACGGTGACCGGGATGTAAGGGTCAGAGGTCGCCGCCTGCTGACTGCCTTTCTGCCGTTCAACCAGGAGGTCGGCGAAGGCTCGCGTCCGCCCTCGCTCCGCTATGGCCAACGCCTCGTCGTGCCGGCCTGAGACGAGAGACGACACAGAGAGAGATGAATAGTGAGGAGAGCAGCAGAAGGTCTGAATTAGCACTCAGACGTCAGGTGATAATTTGTGCATCGCTAACAGGCAGAGAGAGAGAGAGGGGAGGGGGTGTGAACATGAGAGAGGAAAGGTGAGAACACCTCGAGGCTCAGTGATTCACACGAACACAATATGAGCACAAGAGGAGGGGACGGTTAGCTCACCGAGGCTGACGAGGACTCTCTGGAGAGCCTGGTATGAGCTGGTTTGCAGATCAAACAGAGAGAGCTTGTAGTCCGTACTGTGCTGCGTCTCATGACGAATCATCTCAAATAACACGGACGCTCTGTACAACTGAAATACACAACAAACACACACACATCACACTGATGGTCATACTGTACAACATCAAACTGTAGAACACACCTCTCTGAATATACACCTCTATATGTCACCTGTCTGGATATATGATACATTATTTTAAAGCACACCTCAAACCTGAGAGAGCGTGCTGCTGTTACATCACCAACCACTGGGGGGCACTGCTAATACACAACTCTCTGATGAACTGGGATGTTCTGCTTCTCTTCTCTCCGTCAAACTGGGGACTGAGTTTAACCCCTTTCCACGCCGCCCTCTTTTATTAGAGGGGTCGGGGACAGGGGGTCTTTAGGGGGAGATAGCAGGTCAGCAGTAGATGTCACATAGAAGTGGTGTACATCATCTGAAAGCTGAGAACCTGGAGATTCATTTGAGATGCAGCTCATCACTGTGTGTTAAGTTGTTCTAGTCATAAAATATATCATCTTTCGTGACTGGAAGCTCCAATTCAACACTCTGAAAGGGGCCGTTTCCCTTAGTGAGTACTGTTACATTTAAGTACATTTTGTAAAGCAGGACTTTTATTTGTAACAGAGTATTTCTACACTACAGTATTGTTACTTTTACTTAAATGAGGATGGGTGGCAAGGTGGCGCCGTGGTTAGTGCTTTTGCCTAACAGCAAGAAGGTCCCGGTTCCTGGGTTTCTGTGTGGAGTTTGCATGTTCTCCCCGTGTTCGTGTGGGTTTCCTCTGGGTTCTACGGTTTCCAAAACATGTATCCCCCCTAGGATGGTTGCGTCAGGAAGGGCATCCGGCATAAAACCTATGCCAAATCAATGTGCGGATCAATGATCCGCTGTGGCAACCTCTAACGGGAGCAGCCGGAAGATGATCAACAACAACTTTTAGGATCTGAGTACTTCTTCCATCACTGGTTCTGAAGAAAGTACTGTAGAAAAATATTGTAGATATGCAGCAGTGAATGCACACACACACACACACACACACATATATACACACACACACACACACACACACACACACACCTGGTGTTGTGCCTCCTCCAGGTTTCCTCCGGCCCAAAGAGACAGACCGAGACGATGACGGATCTTTGCTTCATCTTCTCTCCGACCCAACTGCTCTGCCAGACGAAGACCTGAGGACGAGAGGAAGAGGAGAGGAGAGGAAGAGGAGAGGAGAGGAGAGGAAGAAGAGAGGAGATCAGACGTTACAAGCTGATCTGAGATCATCTCTCTGACAACTGTTGCTGTATTGAAGCGTTGAACTGGAGCCCTGGGCGCTCCCATTTGCCATTCTTTCTCTCTCATTGTTCCTTTTGTCTTCCTCTGCCTCTGCCCTTTTTATCCCGCTGACTCGAACTCAGAGATCTTCCCTCAGCTCTGCAGTTTGTCTCTGATATGTTTCGTCTCCCCCGCTGTGCCGGGCAGACGCAGACACTCATGGCGGGTTGTAATTAGTTCTCATTAGAGTCTCTAGATTGAGCTGAATCCCATCAAACATCCCGTTTTGATTTACACGTCTCTGCCTGTCTGTCTGGCTCTGTGATGTTCTGGATCTGCGTTTTCTCTCCATCGGTTGAGGAGGTTAATTGGAGGCACGAATGTTTCTCCAGCTCCGTCCTCACCTCAACTCTGACTGAGCCTCTGAGATCCTCACCGCTCGATGAGTTAATGATCAATTAAAATCCGGAGGATGTGTGAGTTTAGTGACAAGCCGTGACCGAGTCTTACAGGCCCGGTGGAGCCTGAAGGAGTTCATAAATGAACCCAAACAGCCGTTATATGTTTGTGCTGTCTCATGTTTAAGTGTAAAAAAGAGATTAATATTAAAACTAGAGACATGGGAGAGTGTGTGTCTGGGTTTCAAAGAGTAGTCTAGTTAGAGGAGAGGTTGAATCCAACAGGATTATTGACAACAAGCTGCCTGAAGGAGGATAAACACCCGATACTCTATTAGCCTTCTGATGGTCTCACAAACTCACAATGCTCTCCGTCCTAAACTGACTTTAAATAAGATAGACACACATGTAGATGAAAGTCAGTGCTGAGAGTCTGTGTGTCTGCAGGGGGAAGGTAAACTGTGACTAACTTTTTCACTCGCTTTTCATCACAAGTGGAGAGTTTGTTGATTCGTGTCAGAAACAGACTTGTTGTAGAAATGCTGGAATCAAAAGATCCGATCAGACACGAGCTGCGTCTGGATTCAGGTGGGAGTAGAATCTGTTACATAACTGTTTGTTGTTTAAAGGTGCATTCAGGACATTCCTGTAACTGATAAATACATCATATGTACTTAAAGGTATTCATGAGTACGAAAAAGACACTGCAGGAAGTAGCCTCCCTCCTTAGTATCTCCTGTCCTCCCCTGAACCGTTGATGTCTGTGTATTTGTGATAAGAATATTGGATATTTCCCACAAACACAGGGCTTTCACATTTCATCCATGTCCCGTGCATTAAGTTACACTTTCACTTTACAATCAGCTGACCGTTCGTGTCCCGTGTTCACAACGTTGAGTTTCATTTTCACTTTTCACAGCCAAACCATGATGCTTTTTCTAAACCGAACTAAGTTTGTGAATCCGAGTTTAAAGGTGCTTGATAATGCTGCTGAGCGTTCTTACCTTCCTGCAGGTACATCACAGCCTGTGCGTAGTTCTGTAGAGCGTGGTGTGTCCTTCCCAGGCTCCCGTAGGCCAGAGTTTTAGCTATCAGGTCGTTGGTCTGAGCCGCCACGCTGAGGTGCTGCTCCTGGAAGACCACAGCCCGCTCGTACTTCCCCAGAGCCTCGTAGGTCAGCCCCAGGTTCCCGTAGGCTCGACCCTGGCTCCTCACGCAGCCCGTCTGCTCGGCTATATCCAACGCCCTCTGGTGCCACTGGAGCAGGACAGCATCGTTACTTAAAGGACTGGTTTCATATTTTGGGAATTACACTTATTCGCTTTCTTGCAGAGAGTTAGACGAGAAGATCGACACCACTCTCGAGACATGACAGTGTGTCAATCTTCTCATGTCTTAGCAGGAAAGCGAGTAAGCGTATTTCACAAAATGTCAAACTATTCCTTTAAACAACAGCAAGGAAGCTCTGCTGTATTATGAATCTGCACAAACCTGTAGCGCCGTCTCGTTGTCTGCCATCAGCTGATAAACGCCTCCGAGTGCATCACTCGCCTCTGCTTCCAGGGATTTATCCTGACGGTTAAAGCGGGATTTACTTCATCTTTCTGTGCATAATGTACTTTTCATAAAAGAGCGTTTTGTCTTATTCAGCAAGCCAAGAAGAAGAAACGAGCTGAAACCTGTTGCAGGTAAATCCTTCCTTACCCCCGCTGTGCGTGCGATGTTGAGCTGGTGTTCCAGGCAGGAGAGGGACTGCTCGTAGTTGCCCAGCTGGCTGTGTAAGGTGCCAAGCTCGCCGTAAGCCTGAGCCTTGCCCCCTCCTTCCCCACCCAGCTCATGGGCGACCACCAGACGCTTCTCAAAGCACACCAACGCCTGCTGGAGGCTCCCCATGGACCTGCGGAGAGAGGGGAGGACGTGATCATCTAGTTTGTTCTTGCAAACACTAAAAACAACGTACCTGTAGTTGTTAAGAATACTGGGTCACAGCCCTTGCTTTTCCAGAGACCCATTAAAGAAAGCAAACACTAGAGAGACTAGGTTAATAATTTAGATTAGGAGCTGCAAAAAACAGTTGAGTATCCTCAGAGAGGATCAGAGTAAAACATGTAGAAAGGCTGTGTTCATTGAGATAAATCAGTGACTCCACTCCAGAGAGCAGACAGCGACTACAGCAGATGGATAAAGGAAACCCATCATTAAGCCAGTGAACAGTACTTGTATGGTTTCATGGATGTACTCTCTGAAAAGAAGCGAGGGAACTTCCACTACTACTCCCATCCCCACTGCTGCTTGTTACTGCTATTGAATAATGATTCTTTTCATTATTACCACGACGCTTCAGGCAAGAACGGCTCATTGGAGATTCTTGCATGAATGTTGTCCTGGCAAATCTAAACTAATGGAGAGCACAGAGCATAAATACTAGTGCTGCATGGTAAATATGAAGCTACAGATAGGGGATACAGCTTAGCTAAGCATAAAGATTGGAATCATGTAATATCTCATTTGTTTCACTCGTACAAAAACTGAAGTAAACGTGACATAAAATGTGTATTTATGGGGGATTGTGTGCAGGACTACTCCATGAAACCTCGTATGTGGGACTCCCCAGCCTGCCGTGTGTCGCTCACACCCTCCAGCTGGCTGTTAACAAGGGGCTTTCGGCACAGAGAAGTACTCGTATCGGTACTCGGTATCAGAGAGTACACAAATGTAAGTACTTGTACTCGGTCTGAAAAAAAGTGGTATCGGTGCATCCCTAATTTATGCTAAGCTAACCAACTGCTGGCTGCAGCTTCATACTTACTTGCGTACAGACATGAGAGTGGTTTTAATCTTCTCATCTAACTCTTTGCAAGAGAGCAAATAAGCGTATTTCCTTGGTTTTGCCTACCTGTGTGCGTTGCCAAGTCCTCTGTAGGCCTTCTCCTGGTCCTGGACATGGTTGAGACTCTGAGCCACCGTCAGGTACTTCTCGTAGTACTGAATGGCCTCCTCGTAGTCTCCCAGAGCGTCGTAGCAGTCTGCCAGGTTCCCGTAGGCCCTGCCTCGGTCCAGCATGCTCTCCGTCCCGCTCAGCTGCTGCAGCATCGCCAGCTGCTGCTCAAAATACCCAATCGCTTCCTCAAACACGCCCATGTTCATTTTGGTGATGCCCATGTTCCCGTGGACCTGGGCCTCCAGACGGGCATCCCTGAGTCCCTGCGCCAGACCCAGCTGGGCCTCGTAACACTGGAAGGTTGTGGCGTAGTCTCCCAGGGCCATGTGCACCGCGGCGAGGTGGCCAAGAGCGCGGCACTCCCCCTGCTGATCACCTAGATCCTTCCGGACGGTCAGTTCCTGGCTGTGGAAGGACAACGCCGTATCCAGCTGGCGGAGCAGCCTGAAGGAGAGAAACGAAGAGAGATAAGAGAAGAAGAAAGAGCACACGGTTTCAAAACCTCTGTCCACTTTATTACCTGTGAACTGATCCGAGAGCTGAGTAGGCGTCAGCCTCCATCTTCTGATCGTTGACCTTCTGAGCCAGACTCAACTGCTGCTGGTAGAACCTCACGGCGGCTGGAAGATCCCCCCGACACACACACACATCCCCCAGGTTCCCGAAGGCCCTGAAGACCGCCTGCTGACAAACACAACCACATGATTAACCACCACTTCCTGTCTACAGGGTACAGGTTTTACAGTTAGAGAACACAGAAGCAGCAGTAGGAGGTGACCTGTGTGTTATCCAAGGCTTGAGCCAGAGAGAGCAGGTATCTCTGACACTCCTCTGCCTTCTTGTACTCCCCCAGTGCTTTGTGGGCCAGACCCAGGTTACAGTAGGCTTTGGCCTGGGCTAATTTGTCTTGGAGGTCCTTAGCCAAGGCCAGGTCCTGCTCATAATACCTAGGAAATGGATGAAAACACAGAAGAATGAGAATTTATGTGCACATATATTTTTGTGTATAGAGTAATGTCAATTTAGGCATCGTGCCAGTAACCCCTTGACATTTTTCCGTTTCCTTTGTAGGGTTCCCAGCTTTCAGATGATGTACACCACTTCTATGTGACATCTACTGTTGACCTGTTATCTCCCCTAAAGACCCCCTAGACCCCCCTAAAGAAGACTAAAACAGGTCTATTGTGGGTCTCAGAGGGTTAACAATGAAGACAAGTAGTTTCTCTTTGACAGAAACATGTTCCCATCATATAAAGTTTGTGTTTTATGAGATGAGTTTAGTCTCTGACCTGACGGCGTCTCGGTACTGTCCGAGGCAGTAGTGAGCGTAGCCGAGGTTGTGGCAGACCTTCCCTTCTCCCTCCAGGTCCTGCAGGCCTGGAGCCAGAACCAGGTACTGCTGGTAGTACGGTAAGGCCTGAGCGTATTCACCTCTCCAGCTGTGGAAGTTGCCCAAGTTTGCTGCAAAAGAAAGAAAACATTTTAGAATCAATCAAAAACTCTTCTGTCCTCAAAGCATCTCCTCCTCCTGTCTTAGCTTGCCTAGCGCTCTGGCTTCGCTCTGAGTGTCCCGGAGCTCTCGTGCGATGGTGAGGTGGTGAAGGTAGTGCTGCAGAGCTCGGTCGTGAGCGCCCAGTGCCTGGTAGGCCACGGCCAGGTTACCATGTGTGGAGGCCTGGGACGGACGATCATTCACCTGAAACACACAGAGAAACTTCACAGTCCTGTTTCCCACACGAGCGTCTACACGTCGCTGGTGAAGAGAGCAGCAAACTCACCTCCAGCGAGATCTGCAGTTCTTGTCGGTGGTAACGGACGGCTTGGTCGTAGATGCCGAGGGCGTGGTAGGCGTTGCCCATGTTGCCGTAGGCTCTCCCCTGGGCGGCGTAGTCACTCAGCTCCTGGGCAAAGGACAGGTGGGCTTTGTGGAGCTTCAGGGCTGCTTCATAGTCCCCCTTCATCTGGTGGATGATGCCTGAGATGGAAGAGAGAAGAGAGAAGATGCACCTTGTTTGTTAAAAGTAACAAAAAAGTATTAAGATGCTTTTAGGCAACATTAAAATATTTTTTTAATTAGACAAGTCCAAGTCAAGTCTGAAGTCTATTAGCAGAGTGATTTTTAACTTTATTGAGACAAATCCACGTTAAGTCCACGACAACTCCATCCAATCTCAAGTCATTTAAGACAAGTCCAACCAATGTCAAGTCTTCTGAGACAAGTCCAACCAATCACAAGTCTTCTGAGAGAAATCAAAATTAAGTTTTAAGTCCATCAGCAGAGCTGTTTTAGTCAGGCCAAGTCTCAAGGCATTTGAGACAAGTTCAAGCGAAGTCTAAAGTCCATCATCAGAGATTTTAAAGTCCGAGTCAAGTCTGAAGTAATTTGAGTAAGTTAAGTCTGAAGTCGTTCAGCAGAGCAGCTTTGAAACCATAATGGAGATTCGACCAGGTCAGATCTCAGTAAAGTCGATTCTTTAGGGACTCAAGTCCTCGTTGTTGTGACTTCAGTCTGACTTGCGTCCAACTCTGCAGCTCTGCTGACGAGTTCATCCAACATTAATGTGATTAGTAGTAAACATCAGACACAGCTCGCTGCTCTGCATGTAGGAGAACTCATGAACATGGTCAATTCCCAAGATGATGCACAGAGATATAAATACCCAACAAGCACAGAAAACATGCACATATAAAATACGAGTGCACAGCAGTAAATAATTAAAACGCTAGAGTGGGAAAAATCTACAAATCTAATAATAATATCTGCAGCTATGGATCTTCAACATGCAGCGATCCAGAGGAGCCGTCTCTCTGTCCGGGGAAAAGGAACCGGAAAACTTCACTCCCACTGGCCTGAACAACTTTTCTGTGTGATGATGTGTCTTCCCAATGATCAACAACATCCCAGTTTACAGAGGAGAATGAAGTCGTGAACACAAGTTAGAAGAACTCAAGTTAAGGAAGAAGCTCGGGACACAAGAGAGGAAGAGGAGAGGAAATATAGCTGCAGGAAAGTTGAGAAAGTTGAACACGAGGGAGTTTCAGAAGGAAACTACATACTGGGAGACGCAGCAAAAAACAAGCAAATACATTTATATTAAATATATGTATGTGTGTGTGTCTGGGGTTAACACGCTAATAACTGGATTATAACCAGATTGAGGCAAAACTGTGATTATTGCAACTCTCCTGTAAACACATTAACTGGGTTATCTCCGTCTAATTAAGGTCCAAATCACAGCAAAACATCACTAGATTAGATTACACATCTACCTTTCAAAGCAGTGTTCACCTTTTCAGTCTGATTTCTTCTTCACCCACAGTTACAGTCAGCAGTATATCGGCGTAGACACACATTTGATCAAATGTTTGCATATCAATAACTTCTGTCTGCTCACATGGTAACAAAAAGAACAGTTTCCCACAAGTCCTCCACCATTCCACATGTTATAGCCATCTATAGCATCCATACTTGCATTAATTCAATCAATAATTCATCATAAATGCATGTCTAAAGCATCACCGCCTTTAAGCTTCAGAAAGGTAACCAATGATGAGCATAAACACGGGGAAATAAAACTGATGTTGACTTTAAAACAAACAGAAGCCGACTGAACAAAAGAAAGATAAAACTGGGCGCACAAAAGCAATTAATTAGAATGAATAAGTGCATCTTTAATTGGCGTATTATAGATGGCTGTGCAACTGCATTCACGCTCTGTGAAACTGGCTAACAACCTCCAAGAATAATGATGCATATTTGATTCAGTTTCTTTTTTATTTTTCATTTCCGATTGTGTGTTTGAATGACGTGAAGTCACACATTCTCACTGCAATGTCTGCTTTTATAAATACCAGTTTATATGTGAGACGCACAGTGTGTATGGATGCTTGTTGTGCATACTTCTTGTTTCTGAAGTCAGACAGCGATTGAGTCAAAAGCAAGAAGCAGAACACATAAAACTGTACGTTGAGAGGAAATAGCAATAACACAAAATGTTTTTAGACTCCTATAAGCCCCGTGTGGAATATTAGGAAGCAGGGTAACGTGGAGAAGAGGAGGAGGCTGCTGATAAGGAGAGGAAGACCTCGTTCATCGGGGTCTAAGAGGATTACAGAGACGCCTGCAGAGTTGGCTGGAACAGCCGGTTAGAGTTACACCCCTCGTCTTAAACTCTGCTAACACGAGCGTGAGCCGGAGCTCCTCCGAGGCGTCGGGGTGACGCTATCTGCTGATTTCCTGCAGGACGGTGGGGTTCCCCGACGTGGACGGGGGGGTACAGGGTGATAGAGAGCGGAGCTGAGAGGATTAGAGGTGTGGAAAGTTGGGTGAGATCAGATGATTCGGCTGAGACAGCAGAGAGACGACAGGAGGAGGGAGGTGATCTCTGGAAAACACCCCGTCATCAGGAATCAGGACTAAACCTGAACCTCCTTCATCTCTTCAGTCTGGACTCATTCTGCTGTCTGTCTTTAATTCACTATTAAATAACACTTATACAACAGTGGGTCATCAAATGACCTCACTGGAGGAGAGGAGATGAGATGACAGGCAAGGAGACTAGGGAGGAAAGGAGAGGAGGAAACAACAGGAGAGGAGAGGAGGAGACAGGAGGAGAGGTAAGGAAAGAAGAAAACAAGGTGGAGAGGAGAGGAGAAGACAGGCGGCGAGACTAGGGAGGAAAGGAGAGGAGGAAACAAGAGAAGAGGAGAGGAGAGGAGAGGAGAGGAGGAGACAGGAGGAGAGGAGAGAAGAGATGAGGAGAGGAGAGGAGGAGACAGGAGGAGAGGTAAGGAAAGAAGAAAACAAGGTGGAGAGGAGAGGAGAAGGAGAGGAGAGGAGAGGAGAGGCGAGGAGACTAGGGAGGAAAGGAGAGGAGGAAATGAGGAGAGGAGAGAAGAGGAGAGGAGATGAGGA
>CAKAOI010035916.1:0-14385 GCA_916701655.1 Sebastiscus albofasciatus | reverse complement strand
TCATCGGATCCTCCTTTTTTACTGGTCCCTGTCAAAATCTCTCTAATCAACATATTTTCAGTTACCTCCCCAGTCGTATATAATGTCAGAGGCCGATTCCCTGTTTTGGGCCCCCTGCACCTGCGAGGTGACTTGGAGTTCACATTACATCACAAAGTTATGAGTTACAGTGGCCAGTGTGAGTATTACAGCACTGGGGTCTATACAGCAGCATTATGATAGTATGCTGTTTCAGTAGTAAAAATAGGGTTATAGGATTAATACTTTTATCATTGTATATCACATTTTTATATAGTTAAAAGAGATTACTTCCACATTCCTCCCTTTGGGACTATAAAGTCCCACATAACAAACTATGTGTAAATGTAAGCATGCAACATCATACATCAATTGGGTTAAATCACAACTGAGGATACTTAGCACCTTGCCAAGGTTTATGTAGTTACTCTAAGGAAAATATATAAATCACACATTGAATATAAGAGTATATTGTATAAGAATAAAAGAGACTGTGTATTTAAGTCCCTCAACAAGTGTATTGTAAAGGGATGTTACTTGTGAAAAGCAAACAGGGATACACACATGACGACCTTGTAGGTGGTTTAAAGTCTCTTGATCAGTGAGGAGGACATTTACGTTTATGTCTCCATCTCCTTCTCTTCTTTTTTGGTGGGGTTACTTTTAATGTCCTGTACAGCTTGTTAAAATGACAAACTGCGGAATTTAGGGATCATCCAGTGATCCAGAGTCCATGATGGGCCGAATGAGTTCATATACCAGGGTTGTTCCAGCGGGTAGTATTTGAGGGTAGGGGCCTTCGTAATGCCATGTCCTTCTAATACTTTAGCAATCATGTATGGAGACAAGGGTTCAAATCTTTTGTGTCTGGGGCAGTATCTCCAGGGGCGGGGCTGTCACTAGGTGCAGTGCTGGTAACTGGCATAGGTGCAGGACATGAGTTGGAATAGGGATATGACTGACTCAGGGGGATTGTGTCGAGATAACCTACTTCCAGTGTCAGTATGCCGTATACGGTCTGTACAGTAACTTACTTCAATCATAAGGATTCAGGGGAACAATTTTCTTTTGGTTTAATACCTGCTATTATCACTTAAACATAAATGGGGCTCCAAATCAGTGGCTGGAAGTCTAGGATTTCAGTCTGAACTGCCGACGCTTACTACACTTCCATTCGTCGTTTCAAATTTACTTAATTTCCTGGAACCTACGAGCGTAAGCTCCTGATGTGGTGGCTCTCAGGCGTTGGTACTGTGCCAACTTTGTGTCTGTTCTTATTACTTCTGCTTGTAACTGAGCTATCTCTGCTGTTAACTCAGCTATGGTGGTCTCATGGGTCTGATTCTGCCTTGCGAGTACGCTGTTGGCAGTTTCCTGAGACTTAGCGGTTTCTGTGAGAACCCTGTTGTCAGTCATCAGTTTCATAATCTCAAGGGTCAAGTTAGTCATTTGTTGGCGATTTCTTTTTCTAGCGTCGTACTTCATCTGTCTAGCGCGTAGGGTATGCACTACACCTCGTAATGGGTAGTTCAGCTGATATTTCAGCCTTCTGTATGTGATGGCGGGCATGTTGCGTAGGGCAATTTGGAGCGATTTGCGGGTAATAGTTTGGATCCAAGCTTCGTCAACGTCAAGAGCCTCAATAAGCTTGAGGATGTCATAAGTTGAAAAGGGTGATTTCTCTGAGGACGGGGTCCCCGTGTCCCTCTCTCGGTTGTCGATTTGACGAGGTGATGACACCGGCTGGGAAGTTGATGGCCTCGGTTCAGCTGGGCTGTGGTCCTCGTCCTTGTTGTTGTCAGATGAGACGCCCTGTACTGCCACTGCGTCCAGCGGCCAGCAATCATAGCTTGATGTATTCGAGCTCACCGACAGGTCAGAAGAGTGGGGATCCTGTCCAGGCGGTCTGTTGGGAGGGGTTGAGCATTCCCGGGACTCCAGGTACTGCCAGGATGGTTCTCCTAGGATGGGTGGGTAAGGAACATTTGGGTGTGGGGTTAATGCAATGAGGGGAGATTCACGGGGTGGAGGTGGGCCTGGTACCCATGGCGACCATTGGGCTGAGGGCAGCACGGGTCCGTGTTGCAGAGGTGGAGTGTATTCAGTGTAGTTGGAGATAGCCTGCACAGGGGTAGCTCTGAGAGGCTGAACGTATGGCTGTTGCAGGGACTCTAGATAGGACACCTGGTATGTAGGGGACTGTGGACTATAGGGTAGTGGGGGTTCCATCGAGTAGGGGTGGGAGCTGCGGTGCATGTTCCCTGCCATGGGTGTTTTAATCTGGATAAAACAAAAACAACAGTTTAGAACACTGGTTTGTCTTTTTTTTTCAATTTAACATGCATGGAGATAGATTTTCAAATATTATTTTTCCAATATTTCGCCTGGTGAATGGTGACCTCAAACCTTCCACGCCCATCTACATTGATATTTCCTTCACATTCTCGTATGTGTCTTCCATCTGTATAGAATCATCATAATCGACACTTTCTGCGGGTTCAGGGAAAAAGGGAGTCATCACCCCATCCTCATAAACATTAGGATCGCTCCTAATCAAATATTGACCAGTCAGAATTCTCATGGACCGCTTCATCAAGATTTGAACCATGGGGAGTACAACACATGTCACCAGTAACAAAATGAGTATGAAACCTCCGAACAGTACCCCTATTGTACGTATGATACCCTTGATAGACAAGCTATTTAACCAATCAGGGAAGGAAGGGAGTTTGGTGTTCCAGTTAGAGTGTAATACTTGTTCATCTCGTAACCGTTTCAAATTCTCTAAAGTTTTGGTTACATTGCCATCTTCTGCTGTGTGCATGGGAATGGACGCACAACAGTCATCTCCAAACATATCACATATTCCCTGCTCATCAGCTAACAACGTTTCTACAACTAATCTGGTTTGGTATGCCATTTTTGAGGTGGCATGTAATTGTCCGCTAAGACCCTCAAAAATCACGATTGTCTTATTTGTGAATCTCTGGTGATTATACCATAGGAGGTTCACCCACCGAGAATTTCGAGCGGCACTTTGCGCATTAATTATTGTGCCGAAAAATGGTACGCTACCTGCAGATCTTCCACTCATGATCCAATCTTCATTTATTGCCATGTGATCCTCGGGGACACCTAGTGGTACTTGATCCCATCTAATATATATATCCTTATCCTCCTCCCTTAGAGATGACAGGTCATTGTCATCTCTCTTAATACGTTTGTGGGCCTGTGTATGTGGGGTAATTATGGTAATGGGGCCTGTTAACATGACAGGGGCACAAATACCCGTCCAGTTTGCCGGCAGCACCATGTGCAACTGACGAGTTTCTTCACACAGCCAAAATATGTCCGCTAGGGGCAGTGTGCCATTACTAATGTCATAAACGTGAGACCATGTGGTGTCATTACCGTGGTGGTGAGGGATGTATGCGTTTCCGACCACACCTGTGATATATGCACAGTTGATTTTTGCGGCGGGGGTGGTAGTGCAAATTTTAGAAGTCCAAGATGCGTTAGAGCGGGCATGGACAAAGGAGCGATAGGTACATTGGAGCAACTTGGATGCATTGATAGTGTTATTAATTGCTGTGCTATTGACCAGGCTATCAATGATGGGGCCTCGTGCTAAGCAAAAGGGAAACACCGTGTTATCAGCGAGATGTACGGAGGGAGGCACAGTGTATTCATCTAGGATAGTTAAATTACCTATGGGCTCTAATAGGTCAGGGCAAGTGAGGCTGTCATTGTTAGTTTTGCCTGCGATCATGCGCATAAAACAGTTAACAAAACAATCTTGTCTAGTAACACAGGCTTCTACACCTGGTAAGGGTTTTACCTGGGGCAACCCTTTCTTCTTGTAACATGCGATACATGAGACATTACTTAATTGTTTGGCCGAAAATTCTAACCATTGATAGAATAGGTTATCTTTTTGGGATGTTGTTTTGAGAGTGTTCAGTTTGTAGGAGTGGGCAGTGAGAGCACGTCTTTTATGCCTGTGAGGCAATGTCACCCATGTGTGTGCGACTCTAATAGTTAGGGACAATTTGGTCTGGAGATCGACACAATGACTAGGAAAGCATTGGATTTTTGATGTCACCATTCCCTCTATTTTACAACGCATGGACAATGGGAAACCGAGCCAAGGATTTGAAATGGGGTTGGACATTAACATGCTGTCATATTTATTGGATTTAGCGTAAGTAATGTCCAGGACTCTGCGTGATGGCCATCTGCCCTGTTGTGTTGCTATATTAGCCATGGCAAGGGCACACTGCGTCAGACGATGTCGGTGAGTTAATGAGGATTCGTATAGGGGTAGTAAGGGTGTTAGCTCAGGTTGGGTCTGTTTATAGGGCACTAACAAAAATGTTAGGGCTAATGCCCCGATGACCAGCATGATTCTAGTCATCTGACAGTTCTCCTTCGTGTTCTCCTTCATTTAGTGGCTCGTCCTCCCTTTTGGTGCTCTGGTGCTTCTGTTAAGGGTTCGGAGGCTGGCCCCTCTACCAAACCTGGTGATGAGCCACTTGTAGTGTCACTAGAGGTCTGTCTTGCGGCTAGTCGTTTTGATCGGCGAGGCTCTGATGTGCCCTGTAGGGAGGTCTCACCGTCCCTTTCTTGTATGTCTGGGGAGACTTCGTCGTCCCCTGCCAGCCCAGCCGGTGGAGCCCTCTGCCTTGGTTGGCGTGGTGGGCGCTCCCTCAGGGGGTTGGCGTTGGTGCAATGATTCAAATGAAACCAGACATTCTTACCGTCAACCTTGACTGCTGTTGGCGTAGCTAGGGTGACTGTGTAAGGGCCTTCACGGCGGGGCTGATCCCACTTCCGTTTGAACACCTTGACGTATACTTTGTCGCCTGGGTAGATTCCTTGCACATCTGCAGGGATGTTAGCGTTGCGGTTCTCTGTTGCACCTTTCACCTGTTGAAACATAGCTCGATGAATCAGGGTTAGATGACGTAAATACTCTCCCATTTCTCTTTGTAGCTGTTCAAGGGGGGGGCCATTGGTGGGCCCCCGAAGATACGGGATGGGCATAGGTCGCCCAGTGAGCATTTCATGCGGTGTTAAGTGTGTTATTCGGTTAGTTTGTGAGCGCATTGCCATTAGTGCCAACGGTAGAGCATCTACCCAACTTATTTTTCCCTGGCTATGTTCCATAATCTTCGCTAGTTTGACCTTGAGAACCCCGTTAGTCTTCTCCACTTGCCCCTGCGACGACGGTCTGTAAACCGCGCCAAACCGCTGCTTGATGCCTAGTTTCTTAAGCACTTCCTGAAAGACACGGGATACAAATGGCGCCCCATTATCTGAGGAGATTGTATCTGGAAGACCAAACCTGGGGAACACCTCCCTGCACAAAAACTTAGCCACTATCTTGTGGTCCTGACTAGCACAGGGTACGGCCTCTACCCATCTGCTAAATCTGCAGATTACAACGAGAACGTATCTCATCCTGTTTATGCGCTGCTCTACACCCATGTCTATGAAATCCATCATTATGTGTCTGAAGGGCCCGTCTGGCATTGGAATATGACCTATTGGAGCTGGAAAGGATTTTCTGACATTATGATGAGCACATACCTCACATTCACTCAAAAATCTGTCGACTTTGGCCGCCATGTATGGGGACCACCATACTGCATGAAGTTTGTGGAGGATTTGTCCTCTAGAGCAATGATCCATACCATGTGTTTGTAAGATGGCCTGATGCACTAACGATGATGGTAGAACAAAATGTCCATGAGGGCTGCGCCATAATTTATTAGCTGGTCCGGGGGACTTAGTTTGAATAGCCCCCCGCTGTGTCCACAAACGTTTTTCAGCATCTGTCACCTTATCTTGGGCTAGTATTAGGGAATCAAGAGTGGTTAGGGGTGCACAGTCTTCGGCTATTAATACTGGCGCTATTATGCAGCCCAGTGCTGCCTGTTTGGCAGCCTCGTCTGCCAAATTATTTCCTTTAGCTACCAAAGAGTTAGTTTTCTGATGTGCTGGACATTTAATTATGGCTAGAGCTGATGGGAGATGCAATGCTTCCAAAAGATGAGAAATGGCTTCTCCATGTGTTACCGGAGTGCCGTCTGCCCTGAGGAATCCTCGCTGTTTCCAAATGTTAGCATGAACATGACAAACTCCGTAAGCGTAGGCTGAGTCTGTATAAACGTTAAGACGTTTACCAGCGGCCAGGGTACAGGCGGCTGCTAGAGCTTTGATTTCAGCTAATTGAGCAGAGCAGGGCTGATCAACCTGGCGGGACTGCAATGTGGTAAATGTACCATTTTGATCATTTAATTGCACTACGCCGTACCCTGCGTGGGTTCCGGTCGCGTCGCGAAAACATGAGCCATCTACAAACAATGTGAGATCGGCTGGGATCGGCTGATTGTGAAGGTCTTCTCGTGCTCGCATAAATTTCTCTGTTGTTTGTACACAATCGTGTGGTGTGCCATCTACTGGCAAAACCATCTTTGTTGCGGGGTTTACTGTGTTACATCGTTGGATGGTGAGTTCTGGAGCGGAGAGTATTATTTCGTATCCGGTGCGTCTAGCTTGTGTCAAAACAAATCGAGGACTTGTGAGTAATGCATATAATTGATGTGACGTATACAAAACCACTTTGTGTCCCATAGTGAGTGACGAGGCTTTTTGGTACGCAAATGCAGCTGCCGCCAGTCCCTGGTAACAGGGTGGCAAACCAGTTTCAATGTTATCGAGTTTAGTGCTGTAGTACGCTAAAGGCTGTTTTTCTGTTGGTGTATCTTGCATTAGTACAGCGCATGCATATCCAGCTCTCTCTGTTACGTAGAGGTGGAAAGGCTTTGAGTAATCTGGGTTTCCCAATGCCGGTGCAGTTTGCATATCATTTTTTAACGCTTGAAAGGCTCCTAGCGCCTCCTCCGTCCACGTGAGATGGGCAGAGTTATTTATTTGGCCCGCTGCTTTTATTAAAGCTCTTAAAGGTGTAGTTTTTATTGCGTAGTCGCATATCCAGGGCCTGCTAAATCCAGTCATTCCCAAAAAGGATAACATTTGTCCTACAGTGTTTGGCTGTGGAGCTTTTGTTATAGTTTCCACTTGTGATGGTGAAATGTGCCTTTTCTCCCCACTTAGTTGTCTGCCAAGATATTCTACCGTTTGCTGGCAAAACTGAAGTTTATCCCTACTTACTTTATGTCCTCCTTCTGCCAGTGTTTTTAGCACTGCAATGGAGTCAGTCTCACATTGATCTTTTGAGGGGCTGCAGATTAGTAAATCGTCAGCGTATTGTAAGATGGTACTAGGGACATCCAAATTTTGGAGGTCCTGCATCAACACGCGGTTGAACAGAGTGGGACTTTCACAGAAACCTTGTGGTAATCTTGTGTACGTGTATTGTTGTCCTTCGTACGTGAAGGCAAACAGGTGCCTTGAGTCTGGGTGTACTGGTACGCTGAAAAAAGCAGAGCAGAGGTCAATTACAGTATACCATCTTGCTTCAGGTGGAATGTTAGAGAGCAGAGTGTGTGGATCGGGAACAATAGGTACTTCAGCATTTACGATAGCATTAATTGCTCTCAGATCATGTACCAATCGGTAATCTTTGGAATTTGGTTTCTTTATGGGAAATATTGGGGTATTGCACGGACTATTGGTTTTAACTAATACTCCTGCTTTTATCAACCCCTCAATGGTAGGTCGTATTCCTGCAATGGCATGTGGTAGAAGTGGATACTGTCTTTGGCAGGGTAACTTGGCCCCTGTTTTTATCTTAATTTTAGCTGGTGCTGCTGATTTTACAAAACCCACGTCAGTTTTGTGTTGTGACCACAGGTGCGCTGGAACTTGATCCAACAAATGTTCTTGTTCTGTTAATAATGTCATCTGTGTTTTAGGTCTGTCTTCCAACAGGACTTTCCTAGCTGTCGTTTCATCTCCGGTCTTGTTGGATATTCTGATATATTGCCTGTCGGCTGAGATGTGGACAAGTTTGTTATCTGTTGGGGTCCATTGCTGTACCTGAAGTGCTGTCTTTATCATTGGGCCCAGTTCATGTGATTCATGGCCTTCTGCTATCAGGAGAGTGACATGTGGTACCGAGTTTGGGACCTGGAACCACCCTTTGATGTTTTCTGGGAGTGTGACCGCTGCTGCAACACCTTGGGGTCCCAGGTAAATGTCTTCAGTGGTGATGAGAAACGTTTTTTTGTTAAGTACCTCATCCCAGCATTGATCATAGTCTGTGTGGCTCTGATCGACATCAAATAGCAGGGTGCTATGTAGTGGCAGAGTAGGTGGTTGTGCTTTTCCCATCTTCATCTGTATCCACGGCTGCCATGTCTTCCATACAGTTTTCAAATGTGACTCCTCAGGAGTTAGTCTCAGCCAGTAAGCTAGTGGCCGCACCTGAGTGTTGGTTGGTAATAAGGGTTGGTCTTGTGTTGGTGTCAGAGGCATCATTCCTGCCGGTGGATCTTCTGGGAAATCCAGGTAAACGCCATCTTGAGTGCACATGATGTTAGCCTTCAATAAGCACAATATATCTCTGCCCAGTAAGTTAACAGGAGTGTGGGTGGAGTAGAGTAGAGGTGCTGATATGGTTTTACCTGCGATCCTCATTGGGACTGGCTCTGTAAGGGGCGTTATCTGTGTTTTCCCGGAGAAGCCCACCGTTTTGATGGATGAGTTGGAGAGGGGGAGTCCATGACCTGCCTTTCCAATGCAGGAGTATGATGCACCTGTATCCACCATGAAGTGATGTTGTTCTCTGTGTATCTCCACTGGCACAGTAGGTTCTTCATGTGGCTGTGATGAAATGGCTGGTGCGATCACCTCCTCTCTCGGCTCCTCCGGGCCTCCCTATTGCCAGTTGGCGGCGGGCCCCGTCCATGGGTAGGTGGGGCAGTTATCTCGGTAGTGGCCGAGTTGTCCACATCCCCAGCATTCGTATGAGTTCATTCTGTGTTGCTGTCCACCAGGCCCTCCTCTAGGGGGGCCACGGGGGTTGGATGCTCCTCTTCCTTTTGGTGCAGCTCTGCCTCTACTGGGGTTTGGATGATGGAAAGGTGGGCCGCCTGGCACATGAATGCAGTGAGGGCATTCTCTTGGATGCGGAAACGTTGCTGGCTGTAGTACTTGTGGATTCTGTACTGGGACTGACGACATTGTGACAGGTGGAGCCATCGGGGGTTGGGGAGTGGCTTGCATCGCAGTTACTACAGGGGCTTGTATTTTGCTTTTCTTCTGCTTAGTCAATTCTCCCAGTTGCAGCTGTGTGAGTTTGTTAGACAGCTGTTTGATGGTGTTTTCCGCCTGCTTTTGTTCTTGTCTGCATAGTTCGACATGATGAATGATATGTTCGGAGAATAACGGCCATTCCATCTTCATCAGGCCTACAACGCCCGTCAGATGTTTCTGTACATCTGCGGGCAGGGCTTTCTTTATCATCAGCTTGAAGAGATTTGTAGTGGTGTTGTCTTTGTTCCAGGGACTTCCTGTTTCTTCTCTCCATCTGCGCTGGAAAGTATGTAGAAATTTGGTCGGACATTGGTCCTCTCCTAGTGTTTCTCCTTCCAGCTTGGACATGTCCATTTTCTCGGGATATTGGCATCTTAATTGCTCCCACAACTTTGTTCGGAATCCGTCGAATCCCACTTTGTCTGCCGTATGTCCTGTCACAACTCTAGTCAGTCCTGCATTGTTGAATACTTCATCTGTGATGGTTCTCCCTGACACGTGCATCAGCAGAGCCTTGATGTCTCCTAGGGCTAGCCGTATTCCAGCCGTACTTTCTTCCACAGCTGTTATCCACTTGTTAGCTCCTCCAGTGAGATCTGGCAATCTATTGGCTAAGCCAATCATGTCCATGAAAGACCAGGGCACATATACTTCGCCACCTGTTTTTTCCAGTATTGGGCATATTCTTGCCTGTGCTTGTTCCTCTTGTTCATCTTGAAGCCAGCTCCACTTGGATCGATCTTGAAATTGTGGTGGTGGGTCACGAGGATATGATTGGTTTCGGGTTCGTAAAGTGTGTTGTTCTTGGCGTTCTCTCTCACGAGCCGCACGCTTCCTGTCCTCGTATGTTTTCATCATGTCATTGATTTCTGCTGTTGTGCGGTCCATCTGATTATTGATGTCCTCTATTCTGTAGCTTCTGTCTCTTCCCAATTTCTGACATCGTAGACGGGCGGCATCTGCCTCTTCCAGGTAGACATGGCCTGTAATAGCCCTGGGGAAGGGCTCAGTCTGTCCGTCGGGGAACTTAGGGGAGGGACATGAGGGTTCTTTGGGTCGTGTGGCAGCTTCTTCGTCACAGAGGGAGCTTGTGTCGTGTTCACGTAGTGTCCTGGGCAGATTGGGGGTGCTGTATGATCGTTGCTCCTGTCTTTTGTTCCTTTCGTAGGGGGACTCGTCTTCATCCTCTTCGTATCTTTTTCCCATCACGCGTCGGCGGGAAGTTTCCAGGTACTCGGCTTCTTGTCGTGACTGTTCAAGGAGTTGGCGGCGCTCTGTATTCCTGCTGTTTCTTGATGATCTGCGAGATCTGGTTTTCTGCTGCCTAAGTGATTTATAGTGCTGTCTGTCACTTTTTTGGAACTGGTCCAAGCCTGATGTGTCTTCATTAGTATTGGATTCGGATTCTGACTCAGTGGTGTCTTCTCTTGTCGTCTCTTTTTCTCTGCTTCTGCTGGTCCTGGGAGATGATCTGCTATCGCTTCCATTGTTGTCATCATTCTTTCGTAGTTTGAGTTTCATGGTGAATTTTCCGGACATGTTTCCTGCCATATCCATCTTCCCTACCGTCTCGCTGTCTTCGCAGTCTGGGTACGGTGTCCTCACGGGGTACAGTCCCTTTGCTTGACAATTAATTTTTTTCTCGTGAGTTAGAGGTTGCTCGGGCAATGGTGGTGCTGAGGGGATCACTTCTTGTTCTTCCTCTTTGTCTTTTTCTTTTTCTTTTAATGCCATTTGTCTATTGTAGCTTTCCTTTTTAAAAAAACTCAGCACTTGTCGCTCAAGAATTCGTTTTTTCCTTTGCTTTTCTTTTTTCTTAATATCTTGGGTTTCTTTATTTCTAATTTGAGTTTCCACCTCTTCGCAACGTGCCATTTCAAAACTTCCTTCCTTAGGCCAGCGGGAGTTACCTGCTGTCCTCTTATACCATTTGTTCATGCACTGGTGAATGCATCGTCTGCTACTCGGATGACGTGATATAATCAGTTCTACCGGATTTCTTCCTGAGCTATGTTTTGGTTTTCCCTGTTTGGTCCCCATGGAGCCGTGTATACCCTGTGCTACCAGGATTTATAAAGATATTTCAAAGGTGTTTCCCTCTCTTTTTTTTTTTTTTTGTCCAAAGGGGAAGGTGTTCAAAGGAGATTTTGCATTTCCTTTAATGTATAGTTCATTAGTACTCTTTTTGGGAATGAGGGCGTTTTTTCTGGTTTTTTTTATTATCAGAGTTTAGTTAGATCTTACTTCAAATTCCTCTGAGACGGTCACCACGATAACCGGTCTTATATGTTTTTATTTCAGTATCTATTCTCCTTGCTTCTTGCAAGGATCATACAGGTTGATACTGAAGTTACACAACTCCACTTTATTTGTCCTGGTTTATAGTTGTTTATCTTATGTGTATGCATTTAACGTAACCAGGCTCATTGTAGTGGCTCATTGGTCTATTCTTTTTACTGTATATCCCGGAGACACCTCTTTAGCAGAGAAAAAAACGTCCGCTCCTACCGGCCGTTTTTCAACGGTGTTCCAGGGATGGTACGTTTATATCTCTGATCCAGAAAAAATCTCCAAAATCAACAGTTCATCTTTTACTGTAATCCCGGAGATAACCCTCCGCCAGAGAAAAAAGCGTCCAATCCTACCGGCCGTTTTTCAACGGTGTTCCAGGGACGGTACGCTTATATCTCTGAACCAGAGAAATCCCCAAAATCAACAGTTCATCTTTTTTACTGTAATCCCGGAGATAACCCCCTGCCAGAGAAAAAAGCGTCCAATCCTACCGGCCGTTTTTCAACGGTGTTCCAGGGACGGTACGCTTATATCTCTGACCCAGAGAAACCTCCCAGACCAACAGCTTATGTCTTCCCCATAGACCACACTACGCCCACCGTGTAATCAATTTTCTATTTCTGCAGTCACCGGGTGGATCAGTCTGCTCAAATTTTTTTTTTTTTTTTTTTTTTTTTACAAATACTTGTTTTATTATTATCTAGTCAGTTTTATAAACAATACTTTTATTTTCTTTCTTTAACTGTTGTTTCATATATTTAATCAGATCTATAAACAATACTTGTATTTTTATTTCATAATTTTATCTTATATTGCTCTATTTCCTTTTATTGTATTACTGTTCCTCTTTTTCCTGCTTTCAACGCTATATTCATCTGTGTTAATCTACTACACAACAGGTGTCTTTTCTCAGACAGCGAGGGGAGAATCTTTGCAGGACCTTAGCAGGAGCAGATTTTGAGAGAAGGGTGGGGGCTAAGGGAGTGGAAATTTCCAGTGGAAGACACAGGAGGGGAGGGAGAAAGGATGTGTGTGAGAGGACCCGTACGGGGAGGGAGAGAGGATGTGTGTGAGAGGACCCGTACGGGGAGGGAGAGAGGGAGGTGGGTTTTTTCTGTGCTTGGGATTGAGATCAAAGGAAAGTTGACAGTATATTTGTACAAGTTATTTACAGTGATCACTTAGGTCTCTTAACGCAGCGTTTTTTCAGTTTGTAGTTTATCTGCCTATGCAGTCCGTTTCTTATCTGAAAGAATCCCAGGAATGGCTGGAACTCATGCAAAAAAAATACGCGGTATTCACAGAAACTATGCCGGCTTAACTTATAGTTTTAACTGCCCGTTCAAGCCGCATCTTATCTGAAGAATCCCCAGAATGGCTGGAAATCATTCACGAAAGAATGCGTGGTATCCGCAGAAACTATTTACTCTTAAGTTTTACTGCCCGTTCAGACTGTCCCTTATCCGAATAATCCCCAGAATGGCTGGAAATAATTCGGGAAAGAACACGGTATCCACAGAAACTTTTTACTCTTAAGTTTTACTGCCCGTTCAGACTGTCCCTTATCCGAATAATCCCCAGAATGGCCGGAAATAATTCGGGAAAGAACACGGTATCCACAGAAACTTTTTACTCTTAAGTTTTACTGCCCGTTCAGACTGTCCCTTATCCAAATAATCCCCAGAATGGCCGGAAATAATTCGGGAAAGAACACGGTATCCACAGAAACTTTTTACTCTTAAGTTTTACTGCCCGTTCAGACTGTCCCTTATCCGAATAATCCCCAGAATAGCTGGAAATAATTCGGGAAAGAACACGGTATCCACAGAAACTATTTCTTACACGGGAATCACCTGTTCCCACTCTCTATGGGCACCTCTGGCCCTTTAAAGGGAAACAATCTGTCCCTTTTTTACTTATAAGGGAATCACCTGTTCCCACTCTCTGGGCACCTCTGGCCCCTTAAAAAAAAAAAATAAATAATCTAGGGCCCCTTTAAACCAAAAAATTAAAACCATAAATTATATAACAACACCATTAATAACACAGCTGCAATATACAAGCCCTTCTTATCTCTAAACAACCTGTCCTATCCCTCACTCTACTTATCTTTATCCTCCTCAACCTATTCTCTAATAGGCTCAAATTATTTTACTTTCAACATTCATTCCTCCATACTTTCCACACCATGGTAAATTATAAACACACAAAGCGCATGCATTTGCAGTGGACTTGTTTTAGCCAGTGAGATCAGTTATACTTAAGACAATTTATGTGTGACTTGTTTCTTTAAATGTTACTTAAATAGATTCTTTTGGTAGGACGCTGCAGAGGTACCTTAAAACCTGGGTGGACCACCCCTCACACCGAAACACACAGTCAAAAATAGAAGCAAAAACTTTTTACCTTATTTTTGTGGCCACAGACTGGTGTGTTTCAGCAGAAGCGCAGTCCCCCCGGTCTCCAGGCTCCCGGCAGCGTCAACCTCCAGGGCTAGCTCGCCAAAATGTTGAGTCTGATATCTCGGACCTTGAAACGGCGGAGATCTCAGTTCAAGGTTCTTCAATGTTCAATTTTAATAAGGTCGGAAAGTCAACACTAGTCAATCAAATAAATCACTTGAAGCTTTACAAGTATATTGCAGGAACAAAAAGAGCTTTATTTTGTTTACAGGTAAACAAACTAAAACCCGAGCCGATCCGGATGCAACTGCTCGCGGGCACCAAAACACAATCATATATACTAGATCAAAGACCTCCTATAACGATATTTCATCGGATCCTCCTTTTTTACTGGTCCCTGTCAAAATCTCTCTAATCAACATATTTTCAGTTACCTCCCCAGTCGTATATA
>CAKAOI010035911.1:0-53005 GCA_916701655.1 Sebastiscus albofasciatus | reverse complement strand
TGTGAATTATAGCTGATTGTCTATGCAAACTAGAGTTATCAATGCATGAAATTGTTGTTGGTGATGTAGGTTCAGTGATCAGATATAATAAAATGAGATATTTTTCCAATATCATTATATAGTGTGATATGGGAAATATACATTAAAAACACACATGAAGAAAAAATGTATAAAACAGATGTTTAATTCAATAAATAATTAAAATGATGTTGTCACTTGTCATACATCAGATCAGACAAAACCCTTCACACATGTAAAACAAAAAAAAAGTTCAATAACTAACTTTGTTGGTTTTTAACTACAGTTTCTTTGGACTCATTCATTTGGACAATATTTTGTGAAATTAAATCACATACATAAATCATCACAATATGACTCCAGAGAGAATTAACCAATCTTATTATGACCTCAATATGAGGTTTTTGTAAGTGCTGATCTTCAAAGGTTTAAAACACATTTGCAGTGTTGTTTGATTTAAGTTGTGTTCATACATATTCTATTATTGTTGTCACCAAAATAGACCAGAGTGCAGGTGCATGTGTGGGTGATATGGATGGTTACTGGAGTGGATCTGTTGGCCCAGATACACATCTGTGCTCCACTTCATCAAAACATGAAACCTGTTTTTGTAAGTGTGGGACCAGAGGACCATATCTGTCCTGAGTGTGTGCAAAGCATGCACCATGCAAATGCATATTGCATGCATGCACATGCATAAATTCTTTTTTTTAATCCGCCTCGAGCAAACGAATGAGATTTTGGTTGAGATGATATGTAGTTTCGAGCTTGTTTCATACCTTTTAATGCCTTTTATGTTTTATGACAAGTGATTCATAAACTGTGACTGTAATTCCCATCAGCCTTTCTGCTTCCTGTTGTGAGGAAGACCCCGACCACCACCTCCATTGTACTGTTTGATTTCTTTAGATTGTATTTAGCTTTTAATCTTGTAGAAAAAGATCTTTTCCTGTGGCCCCTCACCAGAAACTGAGATTTATGTCCATTTTCCATCGACACAGCGCCACTTTACTGTTTTTTAAACAAATTTACTTTTAAATGTTACACAATATAAAATGCAGTTTGAGGCTGATAGAGGACAGGTAGTCTGTGTTGGTGATCTTATCTGTTTGTGGTGATCATACTTCTGTTTTGCATTAATGTGGTTGAGATTCATTGATGCAAAATATAACGGCTTTAAATCACAAAGATTTCAACTATATAAGGAGAGAAAAAAGATCAAACTCTATCCTTTTAAACTACTCAGTCTTAATCTTTACTCAAACTCTGTAGCTTAAAATATTTTTTTTTCTGTCTATCTTTACAGGTAATGGCATCAAAGAGGAAGAGGAGAAGCTTGAGAGGAAGGTCAAACCCAAACCACGTTCTTCCACAAAACGAGCAGCAGGGAAAGCCTCCTCCAAATCACCCACAACTGCCGCTGCTGTCAAAACCAGTAAATACTTCTTGTCGCCAGTGAAGGAGGAGCAGACTGACAGTGAAGATGACTTTGACATGGTGACCTCACCAGCACCTGTGAGGTCACCACCTGTGGTTACGATGAACGCCATGAAAACAGAGAAAGAAGAAGAGGAGGAGGACAGTGAGGAAGACGAAGATGACTGGGAGGAAGTTGAAGGTCAGTAAGAGATCAGCAGATTAAACAGTGTTAGCTCGTTGTGTGTGATAACACATTTACGACTCTTTTTCATTTTATATACAAGGGTTGGGAGGAAAGTGGGAAACGGAGGTGAGAAAATAACTGCGTGTGTCTGTGTTGATCAGAGCTTTCTGGGCCGCTGGGTCCGGCTGAACCACCAGAACCCGCCCTGCCCTCTCAGCCGGTTCAGATAGAGATCGAGACTCCAGAAGTCAGGAAAAAGTAAGTGGACATTTGTGTATTGTAAAAAATAAAAAAAATAAACAGTTAAAAAGTTAAGTCTGTAACATTGTGTTTTTCAATTGTGATCTGTTTTAGTATTTTGTTTGTCTGTTTTTGTTTCAGTAAAATCCATCTCATCTTAAATACAGTTCCATGTAGCGTCAGCAAATATCTTTAGTAGGGATGCATAATATATAACGAGCCAATAAATTATCGGCCAATAATGAGAAATTCATGTTGTTTATTATTCCGCTAATAAAATTATTGCCGATAAATAGAGACGATAAAAAAACACACACAGTCATAAAAACACACAGTCCGGCCAACGTTACTAGACGTTGCCAGACAGAAACAATCTCCAAACAGGCACATTAGTTGCTTCTTTGACATAAGCACCACTGTTTATTTAAATAGATTTATGATTAATTAGAGGAGGTATTTTGGCAGCAGTAACGTTACAAGTTAGTATGGCTAAAACTTACACAATTTGGCAGAGTGGCGCTGTCTAGGCGCTGGCACTCGCCGACTCCAGGGAAGTGAAGGGGAGCTCAGCCAGTATGTATTTATTTTAGTTTTGTGTGCGAGTATACACTCTATGGAGAAACTGTCTGTTCTACTTTAATAATCATAACTTCTCGTCGGCCAGGCAGAAGAGGCAGGCGGAGTTTGAGACCTATCTGAGGCGGATGATGAACCGATACAAGAAGGACGTGCTGATAGACACACACAAGGTGAAAACACACAGGTTGCACCCAGATGTTTGAAGTTACCACAGTGGGATTTTGGTTTTGTTGCAAACCTCTGTTTGGTCTCTCAGGTCCACCTGATGTGCCTGATAGCCGGCGGGATGTTCCGCAGCCGTCAGTGCAGTGAACTGGACCTGCTGGCCATCACGCTGTCGCTGCTGCCTGCCCACTACAGCATGGTCGCCAAGGAACGCATCGACCAAAACTACCTCTCTGGACTACTCAAATGGTGTGTGCATGTAAAATATGACATGCATAGTGGTCTAGAGTCATAAGCGTCACCTTTTCAGTTACTATTACCTTGGTGTAATCTTCACTGTATCTTCTATTTCCATCTTCTTCTCCCCCACTCTCTTCTCTTTCAGGTTTAGAGCGACGTTCACCCTCAACTCCAGTCTTCCCTATGAGGAGCGTCCAGACCCCCGGGCTTTGCTGGAGAGACGACTGGCCAGCCTGTCAGCCAGAAACCACCAGGAGATGACTCATGTTGGTATTTTGGCTTAAGACTCGTCCAATTTAAAGAAGTGAAAATCAGCCAGTGAGTGAACGTACAAGGTTAGAATAAATAATGATGCTCCTGTGTGTTTTGTGTTTCTTGCAGCTGTTCCTGTTGGTCCTGAGGTCTCTGCAGCTCTTCTGCCGACTGGTTCTTTCTTTGCAGCCGATTCCTTTCAAACCTCCGTCAGCCAAGGTACATCAATCTGTTATTGAGCCCTTTAGAGCAGACGTTCTCAATCTTTCTCCAGCTAAGGACCCCTTACAAGATAGAATATATACCAGGGACCCCCCTCGTGTATGTCCTTTGGAATAATTTGCCTATTTTTCACGCTTCTATAGTCGTAGTAATGTGAAAGAACAACACAAGAAAAGAGTGTAAGAAAGATATTAGACATGTATTAAACATATCTGCCGATTTTAATATAGATTTGTTAGATTAGAATGTATCTATGAACTATTATAGATTTAGAAATGAAAATATTATTGTTGAACTGAAGTTAATAGAATAAATATTTTTTATATCATAATAATCATTTAAATTAATGAATCTGAAAACGTTTCACAGACCCCCCTGGCCAATTTCTACTTCTATTCTTTTATATTAAATGAGCTACTCCACAATCTGTCCACATGCCCACCGGTACCCCTGACCTGGAATCAAGGGTCTGTACTCTTCTGAAGTTTTGTCTGTTCTGACTTTAGCATAGTTTTGTTTTTAGAGTCAACAAAGCTCAGATCAGTGGAAGGACGAAAACACCCTCTCTGTTCTTCCACTAAATGTACACATACTTTTTGGCCCTGCATATGTCCGTTCATTACGGACTGATTACACAATATATCTTTGTCCTTTCTCCAGGGCAAAGGGGCTAAAACATCTACCGGTGCCCCAGGAAAGAGCAACACAAGCCTGGAAACCTCCGAGACCACCTCCCCTGAGCCGAAGGTCTCTCCCGGCACCAAGAGACCAGCTGGAGGGGGAAAGATGAAGGGAGGCCGAGGAGGAAAGAAAGCAAAGACGAAAGACTTAAAGGAGGAGGATGAGGAGGAAAAGGAGGAAAAGGAGAAGCCTATAAAATCAGGAGGGCAGAGGCCAAAGAACTCAAAACGCCGCAGCGTCGCCTCAAAAGTCAGCTACAAGGACGAAAGTAACAGCGATGGGGAAAATGAGGAGGAGGGGCTTAGCGATGAGGAGTTTCAGGCGACCAGTGAGGAAGACAGTGAGGATTCAGAGGGAGGGGCTAAATCCACAAAGGGGAGGAAGGGGAAAGGGAAGAGCAAAGCCAACAGCAAGAACACTGCAGCTCCGAAGAGAAGGAGTAGTGGAGGGAAAAAACAGGTAAAAGATGATGATTTTGAGGAAGACGAAGAAGGAGAAGGGACGACGAGCAACACAACAAAGCGAAGGAGTGGGAAAAAGAAGGAGGGACCTGGTGCAGACGAGTGGTTGGAGGTGTATCTGGAGAAAACTTCATCCTGGGTTTGCGTACATGTGGAGTGCGGCGTCGGGATGCCTCACCTCTGCTCCCGGAACGCAACGGCGCCGATGACGTACGTGGTGTCGGTGGACGGGGACGGCTTCCTGAAGGACCTGGGAAGGAAGTACGACCCCACCTGGTTGACGTCGTCTAGGAAGAGGCGTGTGGACGAAGAGTGGTGGGAGGAAACGCTGGAGCCGTTCCTGGGACCCGAGGATGAGAGGGACAGAAAGGAGGACAAGGAGGTGAGACAAAGAGACATGTAGACATTCAGTCAGTGATCTTATCTTATCTGAACTTTATGGTTTAACACTCCTTTATACTTATTGATACCACCCATCTTCTCTCGGTGTTTTCCCCTTGTTGGCCACTCAGCTCCAGAGCAAGCTCATGAACAAACCCCTGCCGATCTCAATAGCCGAGTATAAGAACCACCCGCTGTACGCCTTAAAGAGGCACATGCTGAAATATGAAGCTATCTACCCTTCAACAGCCGCTGTACTGGGGTACTGCAGGGGAGAGCCGGTGTACTCCAGGTAGGAAAACAGTCAGTAATGCCTTGTTTGGCCAATGCCTCCATAAAAACCAGGAATTAACTACACAGTTTGTTTTTTTGTAAGCAAATTGGACATGTGGTGAATCACAGGGTGGATATGCATACACTGACTGTTAATCTGGTAGACTGTTTGCCAGTAGGCCATCATGTGTTGAACTAAGACGTCACCACAGTTCCAGTTTACCACTTGCATTTACACTTTGGTCTTGGTTATAAACGTGATAATGTTTTACTTCAGAAGTAGAGAAATCGCACCTGAATGCAGCACGGGTTTTGGTGTCTGGGAGGTTTTGACCATCTCATTGTGGGGTTCCTGTATGTCTGATTTAACTGTGGCAGTGAGCATCAGTGTCCACCAGGTGGTGCTATTTGATTAGTTAAACTGTCTTGTGCTTGAAGCTGTGCTGTTCGAATGTTAATAGTGATCTGCTAGCAGTAAATTACATCTGCTGTGGATGTTTGTTAGGCACTGTTTTTACTTACTTACAGATGCAACCAAAATACAGCAAAAGTCAGTCTGAAAAATAAATAATTTCTCATTATTCTCATCATGTTCAAGTTCAGTTTATTGATCACATACACAATAAACCAAAAGACATGTTTAAGTTGTCTTTCTCTTCAGGGATTGTGTGCACACCCTCCACTCCAGAGACACTTGGCTGAAAGAGGCACGGACTGTCAGACTAGGAGAGGAGCCGTTTAAGGTGAGAGAGAGAATATTATTCTAAGATATGTTTGTTTCTCTTCTTTCTCTTCCATCCACCACTTCCCTTCTTTCAGTTTGTTTCTTTTGTTTCTCTTATTTCTGTTCCTCTCTAACTTAATTCCACTCTTGCCCAATCAGTCCAGCATTTCTTATTTGACCGATGTTAACCAAATAAGAGGAACAACTTCAGGAACCTGAAAATTAAAACTTGGTCACAATCTTTTTATTTAAATGTAAATCAACACTCCAGTGACGTCAATACAACCACCTTTCCTCCACTATAGATTCTCTCCTCCTAACATTGAAGTGGATGAGCTCTGGTTGATTTTGAGCTGTAAAATAATATACAATCACTCATGTGATTTGTAGCCAAACAGTTGCATTGAGAGTTACAGAGAGAAAGGTTTTACCTCACTGTGTAGCATATTATTCAGTTTCAAGAGGAAGCATACATAGTTTTTTTCTGCCGTGTAGACAAAAGTCACTGTAGGTTTGTAGATTTAATTGAGATTTATTATATAGCAGGGCACATGTAGTATTGCCTCTGGATTTAAAACTTGAATGCATGACTTGTTTATGATACAAAAACATGCAAAACCCATTTAACACAGTTAAATTTGTGACTTTGCAAAGCCAAGTTCTTGTCAGTGACTTGAAGAATGATTTCAACATAATTTCTAGCTGAAGTTGCATTTCTGTAATGTGACATTTATTGAATACTTTGGGGAGGAAAGATGCTATTAAATCTCAGTTTGTCTTAATTGGATCAATGAACTGATGGTTGTGACTAAAGGTATCTGGCAACAAGAGCCATAAACTGAATGAGTCTGCATTTTAATATTTCAGCCAGTGATTAGACATTGCAGGAAAACAAAAACACAGACACTCATCTTATATACACTGACACAGACATGGTTTTGTGATTTTAATTATAGTAGCAACGATTAATCGATTAGTTTTCAACTATTAAATGAATCGGCCACTATTTTGATAATCGATTAATCGGTTTGGATACTTTTTTAAAGCTTCTTAAATGTGAATATTTTCTGTTTTCTTTACTCCTCTATGAGAGTAAACTGAATATCTTTGCGTTGTGGACAAAACAAGACATTTGAGGACGTCATCTTGGGCTTTGGGAAACACTGATAGACATTTTTCACCATTTTCTGACGATCAATTAATCAAGAAAATCAACAGATTAATCGACAATTAAAATAGTCGTTAGTTACAGCCCTTATTTTAGTAGACTAACTGTGGTGACACACAGACTGTGGTCGGTCTCAAATCCCTGTGTTTGGTTGCTGTATGATTGAACTGAGTGGATAACGAGACAATGTGTATAAGCATGCCACCGTCTGTCTTTCAGATGGTGAGGGGCTTCTCTAATCGTTCCCGTAAAGCCAGGATGGCGTCTGAGCAGAAGGAACAGAACGACCTGGCTCTGTTTGGAGAATGGCAGACTGAAGAGTACCAGCCGCCAATAGCTGTGGATGGGAAGGTAGCAGAAAATATTATTATTATACAGCAGATAAAATGGACCAAACAAATAAATTCAGACGAAAATGTGAAGTCAAATGTGTGCAGTATTGTTTAAAAGTTGTCCGTTCCCTTCAGGTTCCCCGTAACGACTACGGTAACGTCTACCTGTTTAAGCCCTGTATGTTACCGGTGGGCTGTATTCACCTCAGGCTGCCCAACCTGAACCGCGTGGCCAGGAAGCTGGGGATGGACGCCGTCCCTGCTGTCACAGGCTTCGACTTCCATGGAGGATACTCACATGCTGTGTAAGAAAACACTGAGAAATCTCCCACTAGGATGGGATCATAAATGGGATCAGTACAGGAGCATGTCAGTGATTTGAGTCCCGTCTCAGTCTCAGGGTTTAACAAGTGCACTGTATTCTATCTGAATTCTTGTTTTTTTATTGCTAGTGATTTCAACAGTTGCTTTTATCTAATGTAGGATCTTTTTCTAACTTACGGAATATCCTCACATACATCATTATTTACTATTAAACATCCTACGAAACGTCTTGAACCATGATCTTTGACAAAATGGTAATGTTAAGTGTTTGTGTGAAAAGAAATATTGTCCAACGTTGCTTTTTTTTCTTATTACTTTCACATTCTTTGTTTAGATCAGTTGTTTTCTAAGTTTAGCTGTTCTGTTGTTCTCAATGAGCAAGTTTTCATGTCATTCATTTGTTTTGATTCACACATATTGTAAAAACTGCTGCAGTTAGTTCTGTTGCATACAACAGGAAAAGTTTCCTCCTAAAACAATCAATTCAAACACCCCAAAGTCTGCACGTTGTATAATCTACTTACAAGACGTTAATAGTTTTCTCTACTCCTGAACTAAGAAAGAACAAAAATGCAGTTGTTGCGAAAACGTGTTAAATGTAGGGGGAAACAATCTTCTTTGTGTTTCAGAACTGATGGTTACATTGTGTGTGAGGAGCACGAGGAGATTCTCAGAGCGGCCTGGGAGGAAGAACAAGAGCTTCAGAAACAGAAGGAGAAAGAGGTGTGTGTGTGTGAGACTGACTGATTGAGTAGAAGCAAATATCTTTTTTATGACCATGCAGTTATGATGATTTTGTAGTTAAGGTGAGAACTGTAGTTATTAAAGGCCGGGTCGATAATGTTGAGAAACTAGCAAGAGTACACTAGATTATAAAAATGAGTCAACTGAAAAAACGAGCACGGTGTTGCCAACTTCTCTCTTTACCAATGAAAGTAGCAGCACTAGCTCCAAAAGTCCCTAAATCTAGAGAGAAAATCAGCAACACTGACAGTCCGTCGCTTCAGGCCTCACTCCAAAACCACTCCCCCAACATTTATGATTTTGAACGTAAACAATGAACATGGCTATTGTTAGTACTCACAGCTGTCAAGCAGCTTGTGGAAGACTCCGGTGACTCGCAATGAGTGCACGGGGAAGAGTGCACGCAGGTTGACAGGCTGTTCTTTGATGGGCTTATTACAGTCCTGCGACAGCCACAGATACCAGATCTTTCTTTTCTTTTTTGTCAGAGCTTTTGATTTATTGATTGCTGTTGGGATATAATGAGATTTTCAACAAATATATAACAAAACATTTATTTGAACAGCACTTCCAACCTTTAAGACCCAACTTACTTTCAAGTTAAAGCACAAGCATTTAAAACCTGGTCAGCACCAAAACACCACATCACCTTTTCTTGTCTTCGCCTTCCAGAAAAAAGAACAGCGGGTGATCTCCAACTGGACTCTGCTGGTGAAGGGACTCCTGATCAGAGAGAGACTTAAACAGCGCTACGGAAAGAAGAACCAGGGTCTTCTTAACGGAGAGGAGACTGGCGGGCTTTCGTCAGACGAGGAGGCGGTTGAGGGTGGAAGTCCTTCAGCTAAGACGGCGTCTGAGACTCTGGCCATGTCCTGGCCCCAGAACAGACAGGCAGAGGAGGACGGAGGGAGCATCAGCGGACTGAAGAAGAAGATGACGACAAAACGAGAAAAGAAAGGACAAGAGAAACATTTGTTCCCCTTTGAGAAAGTGTGATCAAAATCTACGCTCAAGTTTAGTTAAATCAAGGTTGACTACACTCTGCTCTCAAGAAAGAACTTGACTGACTTCAAAGGACTGACATCCTTTGAACGTAGGATAACGTGTGTCTCAGGTGGGACAAGTTTGGCATACATTTTTGCAAGTTTGGTCAACCCTGGAACCTTTGGCTGTAACATTACAAGCAGGAGAGGAAAGAGAGGAGGAAGGAGAGGAACTGATCTGCAGATCAATGCGTTTCTTCCATTGGTGATAATACATGCATTTAACCTGCACTTACATGCATTTAACCTGCACTGTCTCCACCATCACTCTGCACACTCCCATTAGCTCATGTACTCTATTCTTAGCCTTTTATATGAGAGCTTAGTAGAAATACAATACATGCCATAGACTGTATATATAGATGGATGAAGCGTCTCCACAGATTTTGACGTTATTTGGAGCCAGAGTCTGCGCAGTAGTGATCGGGGGGGGCTGGAGCCATGGTATCGAGGTCCCGCCCGAGCCGACCATGAGCACGGCTGTGGCTTGTTAGCGTGAGCCACTTAGCTGCTACGTTAGCACCACGGTAGCTGTTTGGTTAGAAAGACGCAACAACTAATCATGATATCTTTAAACTACATTTATGATCAAATTGGCACATACCTCTGGCTGCGACTACTTCCCTCAGAGCAGCTGTCAATCATGATGTCTCAGCCTCTTTTTATAGCAATAAATAGCTAATTAAAACCAAAGGTATCACAAAAAATAAAACTTGAACATACATCAGCGTGATGACTACTGAAAATGACAGAAACCATCTTTGGGAAAAATGTATTTGACGATTTATGACCTTCACTGCAGCCAGCCACTAGGGGGCGATCCAGATGTTTTGGCTTCATTTTTGGGGAGCTGTCATGTTGTCCATCTTTATATACAGTCTGTGGTTCATGCCAAGATGCCAGAGGGGAAAAAGGGTTGCCTTGGAGAGAACAAACTCAACATGAGAACAGGGAAGTGTCCTTACTATTTCAGATGTGTGTTTAACATAAAGACACGCTGTGCTTTATTTTACCCGGACTGCTGCGATACACTCGGCCCTCTTGCAGTTATTCAGTGGGTTTGCTCCAAAACACGATCAGTACAGTGCTGGTTTGAGCCCAGTGGGCATGTTTTCCCTTTCAGTTCAGCACACAAAACAGCATTTACAGCTTATGCCGACTTGAATTGACGGCTTATGTGGCAAATAAACACAATACCTCGTGTACCAACAACACTACAAACAATACAGGCTGATAAACATATTTCCCATGTGGCTTGTAGTGGCTCCACCACCTGCTACTGTTTCATTTCATCTCAATCCATAGAAGCATGTTTCCCCAACCTCGCCACCACGTGATGGCCAACTGGACTACAGCTATTGTTACTGGCTGGACTGTACACTATGTAACCTGGCTGACACTATGAAAACAGAAACTTGTACAGTTGTTAAGTGAAAATGTTTCATCTCCTAGCAATCACATTTTCAGGAACTAAAGTAGCATTAGTTCTGCTACTGTGCACTTTTGAGTTTGCAGAATCACGTGGACCATGTAACCCTTCAGTTGAGGTTTAAACATGAAAATTGTAGTCAAGATTTAAATGATTTCTCAGCTCACACTCTCTCTGTTTTGATTTTGTCACAAATACTGTACTTCCTCTTTTTCTCTCTTTCTGTGTTAGGCTGTTATATCCACGGAGGGTTCACTTGTTCCTGCTGTATTCTGTATCAGCGCTCACATTCAGCCTCTTACTCATCTCTTTCACACTTCTGTCACTGTTTCACACCTTGTGTCTCTATACGTGTTTGTACACAGCAGATGGTGGCTAAAATGGTAAACCGATTTTGTATGAAAAGTATTTTTCTAAGAAATGTTGAAATACCAGTAAAAAATTAAATAGATTTCATTATCTTAGTTTGCTTTTGTTACATTAATTGGACATTTTTTAAAACATGCAACTACAGATTATTTTCATTGTTGATTAATCTGTTGATTACTTTCTCGATTAATTGATTAGTTGTTTGGTCTGTAAAATGTCAGAACATGATGAAAAGTACTGATCAGTGTTTCACAAAGCCCAAGATGACGTCTTTAAATGTCTTGTTTTGTCCACAACTCAAAGATATTCAGTTTACTGTCATAAAGGAGTAAATAAACCAGAATATATTCACATTTAAGAAGCTGGAATCAGAGAATTTTGACTTTTTGTCTTTACTCAAACCGATTAATCAATTATCAAAATAGTGGTGATTAATTTTAATAGTTGACAAATTAATCGATTAATCGTTGCAGCTCTAATACCATGATTATACAAATGACCATTAGACTAGAAATAAAACTATTGCTATATGAATTTAAAATATTTAAACTCAATGTAAACTAAAGAATATTTAGAAGTAATTTTGCATCAGTGACGACTTGCTGATCTGTTGTGAATGATATGTTGTGTGCATAAACACCAAACGTCAGCTGAGATTCTGATGTATTTTCCTCCTCAGCAATTCAAGACCAATTACCAGTATATTAACCCCGAGGGCCCGACCCTCTGCTTCTCTCCGGCGCTGCGGAGAAGCACAGCAGAGGGTAATGCATTGTTTATAAAACCATCGGTCCTATATCATAAGAGATAAAAACACTTTGAGTGCAATGCTTCCATCCAGCTGCAGAGCTGCAGCACCTGCAGTTTCAATCCAACCTGCGCCACATACAAGCAAGGAAAGCAACAACAAGGGCAGTTTAGACCTCCACATTTTTGTCTTAACTTCAATATATTCAGATACATTTGCTATAAGAATTAAGTTGCTATACATGTGAGGTATTAATATATGTGTTAAAGGGATTTACAGTAGGTGTGTCATTTCATGAAGATAAATGTGACTTGTTTTACAACATTCATACACTGATGAAAGATAATAGGATGTGTGCAGCATGGGGAAACCACATTGGGGAAGGAGAGAGTTTGCAAACACTTTTCCTTTTAGTTTTGTGTCATGTAGATGTGTGAACACTTAGAGTACACTGGGAAATAAGAGTTATCATAAAGTCATTCAAAAACACCTGAAATCCTGCGACTAACATTATTAAAAAGTAGTATACTTCAAGTTATTTTTTTAAGTGTACTAAAGTAAAGTTCAAATATATTTCCCCCAAGTATACTTTTTGTAGTAAGTATACTAATATCAATGTACTAGTAGTATACTTGTAAGTATACTACTGCTACTTGTACTGTACTAATGCTTCTTGGGACTAAATTGTCCCACTTTTTAGATAGATAGATAGATAGATAGATAGATAGATAGATAGATAGATAGATAGATAGATAGTAACTTTATTAATCCTGAGGGAAATTCAAGTTTCCAGCATCACAGGTCCATAGTGCAAAACATGTTAGTAAAAAGTTAGTAAAAAAGTTAGTAGTACAAAGTACAAAACAATATACCAGATCTAAAAATACAAGGAGATGAAGAAAACTGTTAAAACTGAATATAGTGCAGAGGACTATAAAAAAAGTGACAAAGGAGGACGGTCTGCAGGACAGATAATAATGCATACAGTGCACTTTCATAGACTAAACTACTGGAGTTACCCTGCACTATATTCATTTTCAACAGTCTCTTCTGCACTATATTCACTTTTTTTAATAGTCGTGTATCACACAGTTGTTACCCTGCACTATATTCAGTTTTAACAGTTTTCTTCATCTCCTTGTATTTCAGCATCTATCTATCTATCTAATGCTTCTTGGGACTAAATTGTCCCAGATATAAAAATACAAGGAGATGAAGAAAACTGTGAAAACGTGATATAGTGCAGGGGACTATTAAAAAAGTGACTAAGAGGACTGTCTGCAGGATAGATAATAATGCATACAGTGCACTTTCATAGACTAAGCTACTGGAGTTGCCCTGCACTATATTCATTTTTAACAGTTTTCTTCATCTTGTATTTTCTGCATCTATCTATCTATCTATCTATCTATCTATCTATCTATCTATCTATCTATCTATCTATCTAATGCTTCTTGGGACTAAATTGGCCAACTTTTTAGTGTATAAAAGTATACTTTTAAGTATAAGTATATAGTATATACATTTAAGTTTGTAAGAAGTGAAAAGATGTTGCTCCATTCTTGTAATCCTGCTGAAGTATTAATGGACAGCAGCACTATAATGCATGAGTTGAAACTGCTGCATGTCCTAGAACAGACAAAGTGAGAGGGGAGGCTGGCACCAGAAAACGCGGATGTGACGTCATTGATAAGTACCTCTAACCGTCGATCTTCCGCCTCCAGCAGCCGAAGCGGACAGAGTCGCTCTGGTTTCACCACCACACACACAAAAACACCGCTGTTTGTCAACGCGGGGCCGAGCCAACGCTTCTCTGAGAGATAAAGAAAAACACGAACTTTAACAGGTGAGAATGAACGCAGTTAATTTTATATATAAATGTGTCTGTTTTACTCCCGAGCTCCAGAGAGGCCTTGTTTACATCTCAATCCCCGGTCTAGAGTGAGTTCAGAGGCGGCGGCTGGCGGCGGCACAGCGGGGGACAACGACAACCGGGGGTGGCTCTTATGTTGTAAATTTGTGTTAGAAAACAAAACTTTTTTCTCAAAAGCCTTTACTAGTCTTCTCCGAGAATACTTATTAAATTTAACTCGTCAAACTCGCTTTGTTACTTCGTTACTGACTATAACTGCCAGCATGCTAGCTGGGAAGCTAATCATGCTAACAGTGAATTAGACAACCCGTTCTGTGGATTTTTAATGTCGGCACCGACATCAGACCGAAATGCTTTTATGTCCAAGCAAGTTGTTTATTTTTTACGTTGTTTAATCTCCTCACTGGACCTCTGACTCTTCCCATCCCCCCTCCTCCCCTAAAAGACGTGGTGTTATCAACCCTGTGCTGCTGAGTCGCTGTGATACATTAGCCTTAGCAAGATGTGTGTCACCCAGTTGGCTGCTGCCTATTTTTAGCCTGGACCGGTCGGCATGCGAGAGCATTCAGTCTGTGTCGGCTGGGCTGGCACCGCACCGGGGCTACCGGCTGCCAGGCTTCCCCCCCGGCTAACCCTGTTTTTTTTTTTGTTTTTTTTTTATCCAGATAGTTTATTTGCGAAGTTGATGCATTTGATCCCCGTTGCCAGCAAACAGATTTTATCCAGCTGTGTCTTTGACCATCCATAGTGGATGCAAACATGTCAGAATAAGCCTACTTTAGTAACATGGGTTAAAGAATCCCATAACGTTGAACTGTATAAGTCAGAGTGTACTCTGAAGATGACCACTGTACTGAACATCACCTTGGCAGCTAACTAGACACGGATAAAAATTGCCAAATTGTACTGTATGTCCTTGTCAGAATGGGGTTCCCCTACTTTACAGTTGTATCACTAGCCTATAGTGTTTTTTTAATGTGGATGAGCTTGTGTTTTCTCTTTGTCTTTGCACTGTGTAACGTGGGTTAAAGAATCCCATAACTTTGAACTGTATAGTTCAGAGTGTACTCTGAAGATTATACAAACTTTGACACCACAGAGACCCTAAGTAGGCTTATTTTGACATGTTTGTATCCACTATGGATGTTCAAAGAGACAGCGGATAAAAGCTGTTTGCTGGCACCGGGGATCAAATGCATAATAAATATCACACTCAGATTTTGTGATATTTTTTGCCTTGTTTGACCCTAACATCACCCAGCCCTTTGACAGAGCAATCAAATTCCTTTGAATGTAAAACTGAATTGCAGAAAGTCAATTTTAATTTCCTTTGGCATGCCAAATTGTACTGTATGTCCTTGTTAGAAAGTGGTTCCCCTACTTTACAGTTTTATCACTAACCTATAGTGTTTTTTGAATGTGGATGAGCTTGTGTTTTCTCCTTGTCTTTGCACTGTGTAACATGGGTTAAAGAATCCCATAACGTTGAACTGTGTAGTTCAGAGTGTACTCTGAAGATTATACAAACTTTGACATCACAGAGGCCCTAAGTAGGCTTATTTTGACACGTTTGCATCCACTATGGATGGTCAAAGAGACAGCGGATAAAAGCTGTTTGCTGGTATCGGGGATCAACGGTATAGTTCAGAGTGTACTGATAAGATACGATGCGATACAACCTTATTGTCAGTTTGCACTGAAATTCATTTTGTATCCATAGGCAGCTCAGTTTGAGATACCCATACACTCTGAACTACACCGTTCAAAGTTATGGGATTCTTTAACCCATGTTACACAGTGCAAAGACAAGGAGAAAACACAAGTTCATCCACATTCAAAAAACTCTGTAAGGTAGTGATAAAACTGTAAAGTAGGGGAACCCCATTCTGACAAGAACATATAGTACAATTTGGCATGCCAAAGGAAATTAAAATTGACTTTCTGCAATGCAGTTTTACATTCAAAGGAATTTGAGAGGTGATGTTGGGGTAAAACAAGGCAATAAATGTCACACGATCTGCTTTATCCGTGTCTAGTTAGCTGCCAAGGTGATGTTCAGTACTGTGGCCATTTTTAAACACATTCTCAAGTATATTGGTCTTCGTAGGAGAAATCTGTGTAAAAAATGCGTATCATGCCTCACATTTTGGGTTCTATTAAAAAGATCCCCCAAATGATTACATTTGTAGATAAAAACATGTAAACAGGCTTTGAAATGAACTTTTTTCACTGCCTGTCACTGTGGCAGGCAAGTATTTATTTTTATCTGCCACTTTTGAAATCTATGCGCTAAATGAAGGAATAACATTTTAGATCATTCAATGTTAGATATATTTTACAGTAAATACATGCATGGTAAATGCCAGCATTCGAATTACACCGTAGCTTCCGACTGCATGACTGTGCTGCCCACCAAAGTAGCATTATCAAGAAAAAAATAGGGTGCACCCCTCAGGTTTAGTAGTAGTGGTACCACACTTTTGAGTGTTTTTTTTTGTTTTTCCCAAACAAACTGAAACAAGATACAGCGTGTGTATATCGTTGTGCCATTGTGCATGTGTAACAGTCAGAAAGCATCAATACAGGGGAATCAATATTCACAGAGGCATGTCATGCCAAGGAATCGGACATCACATCTCTAGCGTTTTCCCTGCTTGCCAAAGTGGCGGATGGCCTGACGATTTTACCTGCCACTGCCAACTATTTACCCGCATTTGGTGGGTGGTGAGCGCTAATTTCAGACCCTGCATGGAAAGATGTGTTTGCCTACCCTATGCAGTCATTTATATTATCAATCCAGTCATGCATTACTGCTTGGCTGCTGTGTGCTTGCAGTTATCTTAATTGCAGTTGAGACGGGCTTTCTTTTCCTGTTGTGTTCAATCTTACTTTTTAGTTTGTCACCAAGTTAGCAGTTTACAGTTTGTCTGTTTCCCTCATCCCCAAGGCTGAAGCATCTTCAGCTAATCCTCTAAACCGTGTTTTAAGCCGTAACTCATGTCTTGTTTCCCGCACGTGTTCATCAGAGCTACAGTGAAGTAGGATCGAAAAATACAGGATAAAAGAGCAAGAGCTGATTTAAAATCCTGTCTTTGGGAAGTTCAATCCAAAGCTAGAGGCAGACATGGGGAGCAGAAGTAAAGTCATAGAAAGAGATGCAATCATACAAAAATGAGGATCATTTGGAGGGAAGTAAGGAGGAAGATTTTAAAAGGCTGGGAGGGACCTTGGACCTAATCCCGTCACATCCCATGGCCTTTAGATCATGGCTAGCTTGTCTTCTAGCCTGCAAAGACAATTAACAATTTGTCAACAGGCCACGCTGTCTAGTAAGTAAACCAAATTCAGGAGCTACTTTCACTGTTAACAGTGCATTCTAACTTGGTTTATGGAGTGTGTCTATTTCCTGTAAAATGTTCTTGGAGCAATTGTGTGTTCGTATATTGAGAGCAACTTAAAACCGCAATCAAATTCCTTGTATGTGTACATACATACTTTGCCAATAAAGCTGATTCTGATATGACCTAATCTGTAATAAAAGGTCAACTGCTAGATAGAAAAGGCAGATGAAGCAGGCACAGTCAAAAGTTATGAACATCTGGCTGGTAGCTTAGTCGCTTGTGTAGCCCTGCTGCAGAATATATTATGCAAAGAAAATATGTTTAAGAAGGGTCAAATTTAGAATTTGCGATGAAATTTGAGTAATTGTTTTTTTTAATATCGATTGTAAAATTACAACAGAATCTATTGCATGGTCGATATTTTCCCCTGAAAAGGTGTGTAATCTGTGGGCAGAACAGGAAACAAATGTTGTCACCCTCCACACAGTGGCTGGTGGTTTCTAAGCACCACTGGCAAAGTTGTCTTCATCAGTAGACATATATTATTTTTAGAAAATTAGAGACACTCCAGGCACTAGTGATTACCTAATGTGCTGCCGTAAATCGTAGCTTTTTTAAATAAGTCCAAAACTAACACTATTTGTTACTTGATGGCCACCCACTTTCTGTTCTGATGCTCAATTTAAGGGAGTTGATTGAACTTTATAGAGAGTGGGTAGGTTCGTTTGGTCACAAGTAAAAGAAATTAACTACTGTTTTATATCCAACTCTGTAAAATGAAACAGATAGAGTCAGATAAAAATGTGTTTTCCAAAATTGGGACCCAATGTACTGAGGTGATCTTGTCATCAAAGACTCTCCAAAGTTGGGATGCACCGATTTTCAGTCCGATACCTGTGCTTTGGGTATCGATCCGATACAAGTGTTTTAATTAATAAGCTGTATGCCTCACTGTGTGGAAGTGCCTTGGATCAGTCATTTATGTGTAAGGTAACACTAGGCTCGACTTAAACATTGCTTTTCTAATTTTGTAAAACAAAATGTAGCAAATAAATACATAGATATAAACTTACTGAATTGTTATTTATTTTTAAAATAATAAATAGTACACCAGCAACTTGGTAAATTTTATTCAACATTAACAGGAATTACAATTCAAGTGTAAATATTTTGAATGCAACAACAAATTGGTTAAAATGTAAACAGGAATTAAAATCCCAGTATATATAATGTATATATAATATATATATATATATATATATATATATATATGTATGTATGTATGTATGTATGTATATATATATATGTGTGTGTGTGTGTGTGTGTGTGTGTGTGTGTATATATATATATTTTAATTGAACTGATTGGCCATATTGTGTAATTGTAATACAGACTACATACAGACAGCTTTTGTTTTAGCTTGTTTGTCACATGTTAGCGCTTTGTGCTGCAGACAGAGAAGATTGAAATCTAGTTTTTCTACATGTTTACATGTTTGTGGTTGTTGAACAGGTTGGTTTCATTATGTCACCTTGGACTTTAGGAAACTGTGATGAGTATTTGATGGGGGCAGCGACGTACATGAAACCTGCCTCGGCGGAGGTCTGCGCCCTCCGAGTGCACTTCTAGTTTTCTTATGTCTTATGAAAATAAATTCTAAAAGTTTGGGAAATTTACAGAAAATATGGGCAGAATGTGGGGAAAACATTTTTGTCAGCCCCAATTAGACATATAGTCTAATCTTGCAGGAGACTCATTCTGACATATTAAGATTGAGATTTTATTGATTTGTTTTATTTTTTTTTTTTTAAGGGATTAATCAACAACTTGGATCACTTATGCATGTTTTTTTCTTCTTTTTTCACACTTTCCCCCTCTGTTTCCTTTATTATTGCACTTCTTCCTCTCCTCCTCTTCAGACTTTTTTCTCTTCAGATCACCTCGTAACCAGCTTTACAAATGAGTGACGGGGAGTGTGACTTCTTCTGCTTCTTCCGCTGCTGCTGAGCGCGCTCTCTACGCGCCTCAGGCAGACAGGAAGGCAGGGTGTCTCTGAACAGTGACACAAGCAGGTGGAAAGGTGACGCAGGGAGAAACGGGGGGGCTGATCTTCAAACGAGCCATTTAAGCCAATAGAACCATTTGGAGCCGACAGGTAGCCGGACAGTCTACCTGTCCGTGTGATTGATTCAATCGACTGGATGTCTGTGGACATGAACAGCCAGGCGTCGGACAGCAATGAGGAAGACTTTGGGGTGAATTCTGAAGAAGATGACGATGAGGACGATGGAGGAGAAGAGGAGGATCAGGGTGACATTGCAGGCTACTATGAGGGCGTGGCCAGCGACGTGGAGCAACAGGGCGCCGACTCCTTTGACCCAGAGGAGTACCTGTTCACCTGTCTGACCTACAAAGAGAGTCAGAGGGTGTTAATAGAGGAGGTTAACACTGTGGCTGCTGCACTGAAGGTGAGCCTGTGTGATGCTGCACTCTCATAATCCTGAAAATGACATCAAATATTCTCATTGTAGTATTTGCAGGATCTGAAATTAGCATTTGGCAAGAACAAGGTGCTGATAAAATGTGTCTTTAAAGTCGGATAAATGGAAAGGATCACTGTCACATTTTGTTCATAGCCTTCAGATAGACCTTACTTTCAGACTTTGTCCTTACACTTGTATTTAATATGACCATGAGTAAAGCAGTTCATAGCAAAATAAGGCTTTTAGCTGAGTGTATTGCACAAAACAGTAATAAGAACCCTATAAAGGGATAGTTCGGGTGTTTTGAAGTGTGGTTGTATCCATAGTAGGTGTATTACTTATGGTAGAGGATGACGGTCGGTGTGCCTCCATCATCGAGAAACAGACAGACGCACCGACACCGGAGCAAAGGAGTACAGTGGTGTGGATGAGGCCGCCAGAAAAAACGTGTTTTAGCCACCTTAAAGAAAGGCACAGGTGTAAATAATAACAATTAATTGATTAATAATCAATTTAGCTGCTGTAATTTCAGGGTGTTATATTGTGCATGCTGGTTCACTGCCATTGGTTATATCAATACAGTGGAACCATCATTAACGGTATCCGTAACACTGCTTTTCCCACCATTTATTCAGGATAACTTTGCTGAGTCTGCACACTGTTTTGCATCAACACCTTACTTCACACTTGTACACAAGTTAACCTAATCACACCTGTGAGCTGCTCAGCACATTTACAGTCTCCTGTTAGCAGAACTGAGCAGCTCCCAGAGGAGCAGTCATGTGTTTTGTCGATGGCAGTTGGTTAAAGAACGGAATCATTTTACCGTATTTGAATCCTTGACTAATATGAGCCATAGATGTCTGGCCTGTAGGTGATATGTTGAAGTAACCCTAGATGTCTTCCTTATAGAGTTAACATCCTGCCTCATCTAATATTAACTGTACAGTAACAGCTGAAAGAATACATCAAGTTAACAGCAGGTACATTAGTGCCTGAACTACAATTCAGTTTTCTAGGCTGATAATTATTCAAGGCAAAGGGATGTTAATGGAGGTGGTGCAGCTTTTTGTTTTGAAACAATGTCTTGTATGTATAGAAAACTATTTTTTTCTTTGTTTCATTGATTGCTGAATCCTTTAGTCTAAACAACAATATCACAAAGGTGTCCAAAGTGATGCCTTCAAATAGCTTATTTTGTCTTGCCAGTGATCAATAAATCCAAAACTATTAAATTTACAAAAGTATAAGACAGAAGCAAATCCCGAATTGCAGACCGTTTTTGGGTCAAATTATTGATTTTTTTAAAAGTAAGTAGCCCTGCAATAAGCGGGATAATGTACAGTTAACGGGTCATTGTTGGGAAAGATACCCCTTCAGGGCGATGCAAGATACGTGTCGACACAACCAGGATACGCTGCGGCATCGCCCTGTCGGGGTTTCTTTCACAACAATGACTGGCTCGCTGTACATTATCCTTTACTTATAGCAGGGCCAGAATTATGAAGCATTTCCTTCTGGTGAAGGAAGTAGAGCCATCTTATTTTCTCATTACAGTGAAAAACAGGCAAACTGGATTTGAGAGCTGTGCATCATTACAGATTAACTGACTTTCAAGACAGCCGAGTCACTCGTGTGTCACTGAATCAACATTTCATTTCAGCAATCTCTGTCTCTTTTCCCTCTCAGGTTTTACCAGCGGTAGCAAAACTGATCCTGGTGCATTTGCACTGGCAGGTTACACAAATACTGGACAGGTATGTCTCTTCTGCTGCTTCCCCACTTCTTCCCTTCTCATTTTCACTCTGGCAGTCTTTCTTTTTCATCACCCCCCTCTCATCTTCTTTATTTCAGCCTCTCTTCCCTCCTTATTTTCATCATTTTTATTCTCTCTTCTCCATTACTTCTGTATTTCCTTCTCCTCGCTCTCTTTACCTTATTACCTTTCCATGATTTTTCTCATTTTCTTTCTCTCTATCTCTCATTCTTTTGCACTGCAGTTCTATATTTTTCTGCCTCTCGTCTTTGTATAACCCTTGGTTCTGTCCATGTTCTCCACAGATATAAGTCCAACTCGTCTCTGCTGTTGTCGGACGCCCTGGTCCAGCCCAGCAGCACCTGCAGATCAGTCACTGTGAGTAAAAGGCCTCATAACTCGCACTCACACGCACTCGAATATTAGTGGAATGTTAATATTCATTAGCCATGTAAACAGCATAGTAGGAATATTGTGTTTTTCAGAATAAGGGCAAAAAACTGAATATTTTGTGCATGTAAACGTAATCACTGATTCACTGCTTTTCCCAAATTCACAGCAGAGTAACTCTAAGGACAAATTGTCATCTGGATGCAATAATGCAGCAGATAATCCATTAGTAGTGACATTTTGAAATGCCCTAAATGATTAGTTGATTGACAAAAGAATCAATGGCATTTTTGGTTATTGATTTAAACATTCAAGTCATTTATTAGGATAATGTACCAAACATTCCCTGGTTACATCTTCTCAAATGGGAGGATTTGCTGCTGTTCTCAGTTTCTCATCATTAGAATAGAAGAATTTCAGTACAGGCAGAGAAAAAAAGCAGTAATTTTTAGAACATAACTGTGGTAACATGAGATGGCAATATAGGATTATTTGTTATTTATATGCTAAGCAATCAGTTGATTTAATTTAGGAAAATGGTAGATTAATCTGTAATACTTGCGGCACTAATTTCTATTTATCCTTACAGCGAAATTCAGATGAGTAGCATGGCCTTTTTATCAAACAAATCTGTGGTTTTAGCTCTCTTACTAGCTCTCTAGTGCAGTCTGTGTTTGACGCCGAGTTCATGATTTCTGTTTGTGTGTTTCAGGCCCCTCAGTCCCTCCAGTGTGGTGTGTGTCTACAGGTCGTACGGAGAGACTCCCTGCTGGCGCTGCCCTGCCAGCACTCCTTCTGCAAAGCATGCTGGGAGCAGCACTGCACGGTCCTGGTCAAAGATGGCATGGGAGTGGGTGAGCAGAGTGTGTTTGTGTGTGTCTGTGTAGTCATCAAAGCTGGTATTAGAGAGGGTGAGTCACACTTTGTTTGATGTGAGCTCCAAAGTGTCTGTTCGTGTATCTGTATTTATGCATTTGTCCGCTCAGAGTTTCATCGCAGTTCCAACCTCTGATCCTTTTGGAAGTTTATTTTAGCCTGTGCTTTCCTGCCAGACCAGCAGGGTTTGCAGTCTGGTATTTAATTTAACAAGGCGAGCTTAATCAGTCACTTAATGACAGAAAACACTATAGATCCTGGCTGGATGTTTGTGCACAGGTCCATGTTTGTTTACACGTTTGTGTTAGTGTGTGTGTAAAATCCAAGAGTGACTCGTGACTTTGAAGATAAAGGAGGTTTAACATGAGGTTTTGATGACTCCCATCTGGTGTAAAATGTACCTGGCAGGCAGTCTCCTCCTACCTATGATTATAAGTGTTCTTGTGTCAGCAGGAGAGCAGATGGAAGTGTGGGTGTGTACACGTATCAGTTTTTAAAGAATAACTTTGGTATTTTTCAAATCTATTCCCATGTTCCCATGTTTTCTAAGTGTCTAATGGGGAAAACACTTTTTGAAATTGTTCCAGTATTTAGGGAGAACGCTGCAGCCTTCAGCCGCTGAACAAGCTGTAATGTAATGTAATTTGGGGTAACCTTGCACAGTCAGTTTACATCCGCTAAAGTACAAAAACAAGCACTTTTAGTGAATGTAAACTGACAGCGTCGGGTTGCCCCAAATGATTACATTACAGCTCGTTTAGCGGCTGCAGCATTCTCCCTCAATACTGGACCAATTTCAAAAAAGTGTTGTCCCCATTAGTCACTAAGACACAAAAACATGGAACAATAGGGTCCAGGTTGGAAAATACCAAAGTTATCCTTTAAGTTTTGTACAGTATACTGTATTTGTGTGGTAAAGTGCATAGAGTTCACCAGACTCCCTGTACTTTGGTTGTATGTGGGAGCACAAGTGCTTTTGTATGTGTGCATATTGGTATGTAGTAACCCAGTGTGTGTCCCTGTGCTACTTTTTAACAGTCTCTCTGATAAAGTCAGTCCACGTAACCAAGTCCTTCTCAGCCTGATAAGTGTTTCTCTATCAGCTGTACGAAGGACACATCTATGATGAAAGATGACCCTGATCCAGTTTCTGGGTCACTGTAACACTAGAAACCAGCTCGCTCAAACCAAACGCAACTGGAGGAACTTTCACAAAGTTAAAATAATGGGTATAGTTTATTGGTGCAGCAGTTTCAGCCTTTGTAGGGCAGTGTTTGTACATGTTGCCTCTCTCACTACACCTTGTCAGTGATTCAGGACTCTTTGTAATGAATGAATGTGTGTTTGTGTTCAGGTATCTCATGTATGGCTCAGGAGTGTTCCCTGCAGATGCCAGAAGACTTTGTCCTGCCGTTGCTGCCAGGAGAGGAGCTGAAGGACAAATACAGACGCTACCTCTTCAGAGACTACGTCGAGGTGTGTGTGTGTGTCTGTTTGTTCAGATCCTGCGTCAAGGTCTGCATTACAGCAAATGAGACGTCAGAGGCATGTGGAAAGGGAGTGAGAAGTAGAAAAAAACTCAGTAAGACCTTGTGTGTGTGTGTTTTTTAAAAAAGTGAATCTTTGCTTCACTCAGCATTAAATCTGAATCCTCTCTCTCTATTTTATCACTCCCTTCACTGTCTGTCCCATTAGCTGGGTTTCCATCTAAATATTATATATCAAATTAGACATTTGTGTTTCCTTAAAGGATCATTCACTCAAATTACAAAGAATGACATTCAGTTTTACCCAGGTTTTGAGACAACTGTGTCTGAGATTTCTGCCTCCAATTGAGGTGAATGGGAACTGCAGGTTTGCGGTGGTGCTAATGACGTTCATTGCATGCTTAAAAAGTAACAATTCTGATTTATCAACGAACCGAATAGTTGTAATTGCATATTGCCTCCGATCAACGCGCAGACAAAAAAGAAAAGATGACAGACATCCTTTTGTTCATAATGGTGGATATAGCTCCTGTAATAGGTTTTGTGCTCATGATTTGATCAGTTTGGATGACTTGCGCATCTCCAGTCTGCAGACTGAGTAATCTGCACTCATTCAAGCAGCCCGGCAGAAAGGAGCAACAAATAGGCCGAGAGAGCGCACAGATCAAGACAGAGCAAAATCAGACAGAAAGATCCCTGAATATTATTAATATCAATTTTGAACTTGAACACATCATCACAGTTCAATCTTCCAGCAAGTTTTATCCAGGGATTGACAATTCTCATGATCATTATTGTCATGATGCATCTGTTCATTTTGTTCATGTGTTACTTGTTTTATTAATTTTTTAAGTTTGTTTACCACATGTGGATACCAGACGTTTTTACAAAGCAAAAGTATTACAGCAAACAGCAGGAGTTATTCGTATTGGGGTTGGGAAAATGTGGTTGAGATGGTGTTGAAAGGAATCCACTCTAGACCAGGTGTTATTGTATTGTTCATGTGTTGCTTAAGGTTCGTTTCTCTCTCCATCCCACAGAGTCACTTCCAGTTGCAGTTGTGTCCAGGTGCAGACTGTCCCATTGTCATCAAGGTGCAGGAGCCTCGGGCGCGCAGGGTGCAGTGTAGCCGCTGCAGTGAAGTATTCTGGTAAGACACACACAAAAACAGCACGCTGATTTCATCTTTAACACTAACCATTACACAAAAACTACAGTATTGATAAGTTTTACTGTTGCTTGACTACGGTCAGAATTTGTTGCCTGCCTGCCATCATTGAAACAGGGTTGTATTCATTTATCTCACTGATTGAACATTGATGTTTATTTGTTAAAGTAAAGCAGTTACAGTTATTTGCTGTTTCCTTTTTAAAAACCTTTTAGCAGAATTTGATGTCCTGTAATGTTTTTATCATGTCCAAGAATGAGTTATATTCTTGAGAGTGAGAGGAAAATCCAAGCTTAGGATAAAAACGAATGAATAAAAGTTGAATTAAAAAAGTCTATTTGACAGATTGCCACACAGCTGATGGTGTATAAGAAGCATTAGATTTACTTTACACACCAAGTGCCCTTATGTATTTAAGCTCCATCAGTGACCTGTGTTGTCTAACTATTACTAACCTATTATATTTCCGAATCAGACCAATATTTGTCCTGAGTGCTGTATTTTGTCTCTTTTTCGGTCTCAGTTTTAAATGCCGTCAGATGTACCATGCACCCACAGACTGTGCAACAATCCGGAAATGGCTGACCAAATGTGCAGATGACTCGGAGACGGCTAACTACATCAGCGCACACACTAAAGATGTATGATGGATCTATACATGTACACATACACACGCATACAGTCATGCACATACACAAGCACCGGTGTGTCAACATACTTGCACAGATGCTGCATTTTTGTACACATGGACGCAGATGATCAGGTTTCACATAGAGACACAGTTTGAAAACACATAAAAATACATGTTACTTATTAGGGTTGGGCACAACCGGTGATCACCGATATATTCCGCCTGCACCCTAATCTGTAATGAAGAGCTTTAACTTGTCATTTATCCTAATCTGATCATATTTGTTTGTGTATTTCTCCTCTAGTGTCCGAAGTGCAATATCTGCATTGAGAAGAACGGAGGGTGCAATCACATGGTGAGTCAGAGATAAAAATCACCCTTTCCTAGAACACAGGAAATGCTAAAAATATAGTCAGACTCTGAGAGCTGAAGCCCTCCACTTTGGTAGTTTGACATTCGGTTAGATCACTCCTTATCAGATATGTTAGCTGTTATGTGCATCTTTTATTATACAGTTTCTAAAGCTGTATGTATGAGAAAGGCTCTGTTCAGACCAGTTATTAACATGCATACATTGGGTGCATTCACACCTGTACTTAGACCTGTCCACTTGTGATCGGATCACCCAGGACTCATGTTATTGCCAGGTCTGAACAGGACCAAAGCCGTTGTGGTAAATCAAGCACTAAATGGGTTTGTTTGAAATCATTCAGCTGCTGATTTGCTCAGATGCATTCAGAGTGTGACCTACATGGTTGTTTTGTCGGGTTTGTGGTTCATTAATTTGACTTCCTTCTGTGTCTTTGTTTATTTCAGCAATGCTCCAAGTGTAAACACGGTAAGTAGTTTCACACCTTCACTGAAGCATGAACTCACTGTTCTGGGAGGCCATTTATATCCCCCTTGTCCGTGGCAGTGGCATGATGTGTCACACAAAAAGTAGTCATCAATCATAATCATGAGACGAGATTGACTAAACTTCCAAGAAATTCTAAGTGAAAGTTGACGAATTTGAGTAAAAGTGTTGTGTATCTTCTTTTTTGCACCTTTTGTCTAATGGTGATAGCTGAAGTTCATAAAAGAGCATAGTTGAGTAGAGTACCCAGAATATATATAAAAACAATTAAAGAACTTCTGAAACTGTAGTTTGAGGAATGTTTTTCATTTTGTGTCCATATCCGGTAAATTAGACTAACAGTAGACTTGAGAAGGGAGCTGACCTTTTAGACTGCACTATGATACAAACGTGTCACTTACTGTGCATGCTGTGTAAATATGTGTGTTTTGTGTCTCCTGAAAGACTTCTGCTGGATGTGTCTTGGTGACTGGAAGACTCACGGCAGTGAATACTACGAGTGCAGCCGCTACAAAGAAAACCCTGATATAGTCAACCAGAGTCAGCAGGCTCAGGCCAGAGAGGCCCTCAAGAAATACCTCTTCTACTTTGAGAGGGTGAGATTTTTATTTATACTTTGCTTGAAAAACATAAAATTAAAAACAAAAAAAAATGCTTCCTGGATAAAAGTAAAGGGTAAAACCTTTGCAGATGTGTTTATTTCCTCCCTCTGGACACAAACACAAAAAACGTTTCTACCTTTACATTCTTTCTTTTGTTGTTGTCTCTACCCAAATGCTGAGACTGGTGGAGAAATCTGTGAAGACTGGGTGGGATTCAAAGTCTCAAAACCCTGCTTCAGATAAACTACAGGAACAGATGAAAGATTATTTATTTTTTGGGATTTGAGCGAGATTAGTGCATAACATATTTCATCCTGCCCTCTTGCATAAAGGTTTTTAGGGACATTTGTGTCCAAAGCCATTCTAAAGGACAGAAATATCATAGAACACTGTCTGAAGCTTGTAACTAGAACATTTTATTAACACAGACACGTTTCTATAACTCTAGATCTACAGGAGAAACATTTGTTCTGTATTTTATTTCATTCTTTATATTTCATTTATCTTTACCCCACCAGTGGGAGAATCACAACAAGTCTCTGCAGTTGGAGGCTCAGACGTACCAGAGGATCCAGGAGAAGATCCAGGAGAGAGTGATGAACAACCTGGGAACCTGGATCGATTGGCAGTACCTGCATAACGCTGCAAAGCTACTGGCCAAGGTACTCGCACACTGAAATCTGACTGTATGTGTGTGTGTGTGTGTGTGTTCTAGATGCAGATGTAGTAAGAAGCATTAGTGATGGGAGGGAGAGAGTAAATACAGAAAGAGACTAAGAGATTTTCAGGAAACTGCATACACTAACTTTTAGCCGCTAACATAGAGTGAGCCTGCAGTGTCAGCATATCAATGCACACATGCAACTCACTGATAACACAGTGTTACTAAATGTTACTCATTCATCATCACTCTTTAACGGAATTTAGATCACTGGAATGAAAACCTTTGTTTATCAACATTGTCACACCTCTTTCATGTTGTCAAAAGTTCTGGAAAAAAGACATAAGAAAAAGATTGTCTTTCTTTTTCCCGATTTTATGATTTCAAAACAGTGTTTCAGTGTTTTTGTTTGTAATTTTGTTAACGAAAACTATGACGGAATATGTTGGACAATAACCTGTGTTTCCCTGACTAAGACGAGACGAAACGTCATTAAACACTAACGGTGAGGGTATCAAACATGCCATATCGTTGAGGAAAAAAGACGAGACTAAAATGTAGTTAAAAAACATAAAAACTTTACCAAAATCTCCCTTTTATTTTTTGTCACCTTTCACCTTCTATTTCCCTCTCTGTCGTTCTCTCTGTGTCTAAAACACACACACACACACACACACACACACACGCACACAACGTTGGAGGCGGCGCTCAGTCTGTCTGTCCTTCTTGTCTCAGTCCTGACAATTGTGCTACTATAATGCATGAAGTTGGCGGTTTGCAGGTCGGGTTTGGGCGGTTGAGTATGCATATTTTTACATGTTGAGTGGGCGGATTGGCTCTCATATCAGACCGTTGCACGTGACTGAACCGCACGTCATTAATGAGCGCAGTCAGGAGGACTCCAACTAACAAAGCTGCATTCTTCATCATTCAACATGTGCTTTTCATCAGATAATTATAGGATAACATTTTATGTGAAATAAGTTTTACTAAAATGAGAGAAATTTTCAATGTAATCTGATGACCAAACAGGACAATGATTGACAAAAAAAAATAAATAGCTGACAAAATTTAAGAGAGAAAAATTACTCAAATGACTTCGGTGACTAAAACGTTTTGAGTTGTCGTCGACTAAAACTATGATGGATAAAAATGACTAAAACTCTAATCTAAAATAGCTTCCAAAATTAAAAAAGAAAAGTGAAGATCTGTCCTGTAATGTGTGCGTGTCATGACTTAAAATATGGTGTGCATTCTTCTAAGGTTTAATATTATTAATTTAGTCTGTAGTAGATCTGTACCAGTGAAGTGGTGGAATCAGTGGAAGATCATGTCGATAAATTATCAAGGTGCCTTTCGTTATTTTGACACAGTCTGACTTTGAGTGAACATTTTCCAAACTTTGTGTCTTGTCTTTTTGTTTCCAGTGTCGCTACACACTGCAGTATACGTACCCTTACGCCTATTACATGGAGTCCGGCCCACGCAAGAAACTGGTGAGAAACGAGCATCTCTCCACGCCTGTCCATTACTGCAGATCACACATTATAAAATAATGTAGTAACTATATTAAGGGTGTTAACTGTCTTTTTATCTGTCCTTCTCTGCAGTTTGAGTACCAGCAGGCCCAGCTAGAAGCAGAAATAGAAAACCTGTCATGGAAGGTGGAGCGGGCCGACACCTACGAGAGGGGGGTGGTGAGTGGCGAGGGGGAGCTCAGCGCCAGTGACAGAGGGGTAAGAGCTATTGAATGGATTGTCGTGATATTTAATAGACATTTGTGTCTTCCTCAGGATGATATGTAATCACTTTGGTGATTCTCTGACTGTTCATCTAGCGCCATCATCAGGTCAAAAATGTAATTTGTCCAATACTTTGGTTTATGACTAAATATCTGCAAAACGAATGACTTTCCCATCAGCCTTAGCTGCCCTTTGTTTTCAGTGCTAATTAGCAAATGTTACCATGCAAACACACTAAACTAAGATGATGAACATGGTAAATGTTATACCAGCTAAATATCAGTATGTTAACATTGTTATTGTGAGTATGTTAGCATGCAGAGATTAGCATGTAGCTCTAAGCACCGCTGTTACATGGCTGTAGTTTATATTTTTAAGTAAAGAATTGAGGAAGAAGGAGAGCATAGCCGAGGTCCACGATTTCTTTTGGAAGTGTGTTTTAACAATAATAACTGATGTTTTGTCCGTTGTTTTTACAGGATCTGGAGAATCAGATGCACATTGCTGAGCAGAGGCGACGCACGCTGCTGAAGGATTTCCACGACACCTGAAGCTCCAATCGCGACTGCAAAGCACCAGCATCTCCCTCCTTTACTTCCTTGTCTCCTACTTTTGCTTCCTTCCATGACCATCCCTCGGTGCAGTCATACTGACCCCTACTTTTGCTTCTCTACACTCGCTCATTCGCTTCTTTCTTTCTGTCTTTCCCTCCTCTCACTCCCACAATGCTGCAGGGTCACAGAATGGCACGATTGTATCTCCCCTTCCTCTCCTCATCCTCACCTTCATCTCGTTTACATGTTTTGGCTCCAGAGCATCACGTTCACCGTGGTTACAGCTTTTCGGATCTGATCATAAAGGTCAAATTTTTAGGTCTTGTCATGTGTCTAAAAAACAGTGGGTATTCCACATTAAGCATTTAGACACTGACACGAGCTGCTAAAAGCAACATGTTGCCTGTTGAAAAGACTTGGAGCTGTTACGTTATTCCTGTGATCATGTTGGAATAATCATTAGAGACAAATGGTAAAATGATGGTGAAGCTTTTGTTGTTAAGCAGACAAGGAAGATGTAGGTGATGGAATACATTTTCTTTAAGGAGACTGTGCTGATTGTGGATCTGTATTTGGTGGTTTCACATAGACTGTAATGACTATGGGGCCCTTGCTTGGCAGTTGTACCTGTAGTACTGGTTTTGCCTGAACACGTGCAAAGTATATTTTCTGAGCACATTTAAATTTCAGTTACCACTCCTAAACTGCAAATGGTTAATTGACATAAATAAATAAGAATTTGATTTCAGCAAAGATGATGGAGTAGTTGTTGAGTGTGATACTTCCAGATGAAACGTGTCACTCTCACTGTCCTGGCTTTGTTTTCAACAAACTTTATAATCAACCAAGACAGACGCAACTTCACGGACCAATGAAGGATTTTCAGTTGCAGATTATTGGTGGCTTCAAATGAAACTCGTGAGCTTGTGTTTACGACATGGAAAATCCTGTACACGATATGCTTGGCATTCAAGAGGTTAAGCCGTGAAGAACACCACTGCTAAACAACGGCAATATTAACGTTACTTTCAGCATCTAAAAGGCAGAGGCTAACAATTTAGCAAGCGGGTAACATAATGCAGTAAATGCAAAGGCATAATGGCAGAGGGAAAAGATGAGGCCGTTGGGAATATCGGCATTTTCCTCAGACCTATTAAAGCAATATAAGACTAAAAATGATAGCATATTAACTTATTATGCAACGAAAAATTAACCTCCATGGCCTCCGCCATTAAACTCTGAGCTTTCAGAAACTTTCCACTTACGAGGTCGGGCATTCATATCAACTCTTCTCGTGAACACGGTAAACACGACCCCATTTTCAGGCACCATGTGGAGCCCTTTCATTGTAAAGGTGCTTCTTTTTTTGATATTCTGCCATAAATGTGGTGTGTTTACTGTGGAAAAATGGTGACCTCACAGTCCTGCATACTTCTTGAAATAAACAAAATACAGTATTTTCCTACGTATGATGCATGTTCATGTAAACAAAGCGCTAAAGAATAAGATTAATGTGCTTTTTTTTTTTTTAGATTTGTTGCCAGTATTTCACAATAAACACACCTTCCCCCTTTGTGTTTGTACCTAACCAGACCTACTACAGCTACTACTGCCAGCCAATAGTTGCTCGTCATCATGGTCAAACTACTGAATTACTTTGTCCCATTATTGTCTCTTTACTCTCATACTGATGTTGTTGCTTGATTGTGTTCAGCTATTGTAGATCCAAACCAGTGTGAGCCAGATCTTCTCCATAAAACATTTGCACCTCCACTGATCAGATGAAGTTAAGTGTAATCTCGGCCCATACATGCACACGACAGCACCCACCCACCGACATTGACACAGCATCTGCATGCACATATTGACACACTCATGCTCAGACACTCCGCTGCAGAAAATTAACAGTTAATTTGTCTCCTTCACCCCATCTCGTGCTCTCTTCTTTCTTTACTCTCATCCCCTCACTTTATTTTCTTTTTTCTTCCTGCTCACATTGTTCACTTGTCTTCTGGAAAATGGCTGTTGATAGATAGATCGTTTAAAAAAAAATGGGAAAAAAAGAAAAAAATACAAAAAAATTGTTGTAATTTTCAACGGTTGTACATTAATACAGAAATAGAGTTACTGAGAGTTTTTAAAACCGGACCCCGTCTCTCGTGTGTTCATTACACACACATGCACACACACAAACAGAAGTTCAAGCCCTTTTAAACCGAATATTATTTCAATTTAAATTATGGCTGCAACTAACGATTATTTTTTATTGTTGATTAATCGATTAGTTGTTTGGTCTTTAAAATAGTGAAAAATGTCAATCAGTGTTTCTCAAAGCCCAACATGACGTCCTAAAATGTCTTTGTTTTGTCCACAACTCAAAGATATTCAGTTTACTGTCATAGAGGAGTAAAGAAACCAGAAAATATTCACATTTAAGAATTCTTTTTTTTCGTAAAAAATTACTCAAACCAATTAAAAAATTGTGAAAATAGTTGGTAATTTAACAGTTTCATAAAACTGTTGATTAATCGTTGCAGCTCTAATTTAAATCAATACGAGTCAAGTAAAGTTAATATGTTCCAAAACTGTAACAGGGTGTTTGTCTTAAGTGGTGTTTTTTACTCTATTACATGATGAAAAGTGAGTAAATGAGACTTAAAGAGAATATTTCTTACCCACAAAAACACATAGTAACTGATTTTGCAGAATAAACTACTAACTTTTGGAGATACAAATGCAGCTGAGATGTGCAGTATAGATATACAACCTTGTTTTGCAGACATGCTTCACTGCCCTTGATCATCATCATTACTGCAGTATAATGTTGGTATGAGGGTTCACTCTTAGGAGAAATGACAGGGATACATGCAACATCAAATCACTTTTTGTAAGTGTAGTCCATATTATGATTATATATTGATTATTAAAATGTTTTCCATTGTACTGCCACAGCCCACTAACATAATGTGCAACTCATTGATTCTATTGGGACTAACGCTGCAGTGTTGACACATGCTGCATAAACCCAGGCCACCTCTGGCATTATCAGATTGGCACCTATTTTCTCATGGTGTCTACCACAGCCTAATATAGTTAAGTGTAATTGCGTGCCAGGATGGTATCAACTGCACTGCCCAATCTTAAATGTGTGACCCAGTTTCACCTTCACACAGTAACGTGGAGTGTGTGGAGGATTGCACCCTCAAGTGTTTATTCCAAGGCAGGACAGGAAGGCACTTTCTATTATGAAACAGCTCTATGGGCTTTTAGGAAGCCACTGTAAAATGGGATGTGTTCAGATAAAGTGGGACACATTTTATATTTACGATCTCCATGAAATCCACCAACTTGTTTCCAAATGAAAGCCCAGAATACAGTATCATATAGTTTTTGGAAATGCAAACTATTAAAATCACAGTAGCAAGATCTATGATACACTGGTTTGTTTTTAACAGTGGTGGAGAGTAACTTAGTAGATATACTCAAGTACTGTACTTCAGTGATTCTCAAAGTGGGGCCCGGGACCCCCAGGGGTGTGTGGCACTCTGTCAGGGGGTCCGCGAAATAATTTCCTAAAACAAGCATATTATGTCCATGGCACCGACCCATGTTAGCTTTGGGTCAATATAACCTCTGATATGATTGTGACACAAAACAATAAGTTCATTATTTTTAAGTTGAAGCATTTACTGAAAGTCAGCTTTAGACTGGTAGATTTAAATATCTGGATTTATTAGTACTATGCCGGTCTTGCTACTGGTCATTTTCTGAAAGAATTACTTGAAAAGTATAAAAAGTTGAAACGTTTTGACACATATACATATAATCACATAATGAGTACTTTTACTTTCATTTTGTTGAAAGTGAAATTTAGAATGCAGGACTTAAACTATGATGCAAAGCATGCTGGGATATTGAGTTCCTTTATGTATGTTGTAAAATATTAATTTCTTCATAGATATAAAACAGTTTTATAAATATATGTATAATTATTAAGTATGTATATATAATATTTGTATTATTATTATTATATTTTCAGTATATAAAGTAGTTTAAATTAGCTCAACCTTTACCAGCTACATTAAAGCACTAATATAATAATAATAATTATACAATTATATAGTAATTATAATACAATAATTTTATATACATTCTAAAATTAGCCATTAAGCATAATGAGTACTTTTACTTTTATTTTTTGATGCTTGCGTAAGTAAGTGAAATTTTGAACGCAGACTTAAACTATGATGCAAAGCATGCTGGGATATTGAGTTCCTTTATGTATGTTGTAAAATACCAATTTCTTCATAGATATAAAACAGTTTTATAAATATATGTATAATAATTAAGTATGTATATATAATATTTGTATTATTATTATATATATATTTTTTGTTTTATATGTATAAAAACGGGGGGGGGGCGGGTCGGCCGGATGTGACGTTAGTGCCGGAAACGCTATCAGACGGTGATAATGCACGTGTCTACAGCTACAGCAAAAGGAGCTGTATTAAGAGCATGAACGCTCAGCTTTGGATGGCAGAGAGGCCCGAAGAAAGAGAGAAAGGGACACTTTAACCGTTCATAACGACATTTATCTGTTCAGTTTCGGTTCTAACCGTTAACGGACAGTCAGACAGGCGACAGGAACTCCTGGCGGCGCGCGGGGTAGAACGACGGTTGGGGACGTTAGCTGACGGTTGGGTCGTTAAGTGACGGTTGGGGACATTAGTTGACGGTTGGGTCGTTAACTGACGGTTGGGACGTTGAGCAACACAGACAGATAGACAGGAGGTCGAAGGACGAAAGTTGCTGTAGCTGCTTGTTAAGTTGTTAGTTGTTGTAGTTGATCACTGAAGGACAGGTGTTTTAGACGTCATGGCGGACTATCTGATCAGCGGGCAGACCGGTTACGTCCCTGATGACGGGCTGTCGGGACAGCAGCTGTTCAACGGAGGAGACGGGCTCACATACAAGTAAAGACACCATGATCATGATCACTCCCACTGCTCTAACCGGGCTAACCGGGCTAACCGGGCTAACCATGACCACAGGCAACCAACGGCTGGTTGTGTAATGTAGCCAGCTAGCTAAGTGTGCTAACAGTCTCACTGTCCTAACAGCATGTTCCTCCAGCAGTCAGCCATGTTTTGGGGACAGCATGTAACCAGTTTAATTACTGATTATTTTAATGTCTTTATTGAACACATGCTCAGTAACAGAGGTACAAACGGGTACATTGACAATTGAATAAAACAACACAAAACAAACATATTTACCTATACATTTCATAATGCCAGAGTTTGTTATAAACATCATATTATATTCATTTAATACTTACTTTTTGTTTTTTAACATTGGGTAAGATGGTGCTGTATCATTAATCAATGAAATGCATGATAGTTGGCTTGGTTCCTGACCATTTTTTATTATGAATATAATTTTTTCCAAAGTTAATGAATAATTGTATGATATACAGCATGTTATTTCCAATCTTATCTTGACTAAAATATATCATTACATCAAACATATTTTATTTCAACATTCATCTTCTTTTGTAGAAAGTTGGTTCCATCAATCCAGAATATTCTTGTGTATATATACAGTGAAAACATAGATGGGAATATCTTTATTGAACACATGCTCAGTAACAGAGGTATAAACAGGTATATTGACAATTGACAAAAACAAACATGTTAACCTATACATTTCATAATGCCAGAGTTTGTTATAAACATATTATATTCATTTAATACTAATAAAAGTCTTAATGGCTTTTTTTGTTTTTAACATTGGGTAAGATGGTGCAATATCATTAATAAAATGCAGGAGAGTTTGATAGTTTTTTTCTTATGAATATTGCATTTTCTTGTGAATATTATTATTATATATATTATTATATCATATTATTATTATGAATATTACATTTTCTTGTTAATATTATTATATATATATTATAATATTATTATTATTATTATGATGATGATGAACATTACATTTTCAAAAAATAATGAATAATTGTATGATATACAACATGTTATTTCCAATCTTATCTTGACTAAAATATATCATTACATCAAACATATTTTATTTCAACATTCATCTTCTTTTGTAGAAAGTTGGTTCCATCAATCCAGAATATTCTTGTGTATATATACAGTGAAAACATAGATGGGAATATCTTTATTGAACACATGCTCAGTAACAGAGGTATAAACAGGTATATTGACAATTGACAAAAACAAACATATTAACCTATACATTTCATAATGCCAGAGTTTGTTATAAACATCATATTATATTAATTTAATACTAATAAAAGTCTTAATGGCTTTTTTGTTTTTAACATTAGGTAAGATGGTGCTGTATCATTAATAAAATACAGGAGAGTTGACTTGATTCCTTCTCTATTTCTACAGCCATGGTCTGAAATTAAGATTTTTCCTCTCCTGCCACAGTGGCAGGTCATAGTGCAATATTTGCACTACCTGTTTATATCATGTTTATAGCTTATATTGTATATTGGTAGAATAAAAAAAATTGTCTTATTTTATTCTAACATTTTTACCTATTCTTTTGTTATTATACTGCTTATTTGCACCAACAAAACCAACCTTTCTAAGATAATAAATAACCTTTTTTATTAAGTAATTGGCCAACTGTCAGTATTCCATTATTAAACCATGTGTGATTTTTTTATTTCTTTTTATATTGAATGTCTTCATTGTTCCATATGAAATACCTATGGAGTGAAACGTTATGTTTGTAAGCTAATAACCATGCTGTCAGTGCTTACCTATGAAAATTTGCTGGGATTTTATCACCAGAGAATTCATTACTGATTAATCAATCCATTACTTACTAAATTAAATATTTACAATCCCTTTTTATTTTTTTAAGGAATAGTCCCTAGAATGAGTCAAGCTCCAAAAACAACAAAAAAAGATTTCCCATAATGCAACCAATAGCATTTTAATTATGACTGACAGGGTTTAACACACTTTGAAATTGGTGGTGTCCCCCAAAGTGATCACTCATTTACATTAGAAGTCACCAGAACCCAAAGTGGTGTCTTACATTTTAATTTCTTAATACATATTTGATAATAGTCGGCAGCACACAGATAGCCTACCTGTATTTTAGTCAGTGAAGTTTTATGACTTTGAACTTCACCTGCAGACAGTTAATTGTTTTCACCTTTTAAATGCCACTTTTCCAGCCTAAAGAGATTGCTGATAAGTAAAGTACCTGTCTTAAAAAAGTGAAAACACTTGTGTAGTCTGAATAACAGCCTCTTGGACCTTAAAAGGGGAACACATTCCTTCTGTACACACACCGGTCCTAAATTTAGGTCCTGGCTTACACAGTCCTGTCTTGTTGTTGTTCTGCTACTTGGTAGTACTCTACACAACAAAGCACAAATAGTAGTGTAATGTATTGACTAGATGCTGCCACCTTTTCATGTGCTTTTATGCCACAGATTAGGGCTGCAACTAAACTAACAGTTTATTTTCATTATCAGTTAATATGTCTATTAATTTCTTGATTAATTGATTAGTTGTTGGGTCTATAAAATGGTAAAGAATATCGATCAGTGTTTCCCAAAGCCCAAGATGACGTCCTCAAATATCTTGTTTTGTCCACAACTCAAAGATATTCAGTTTACTGCCGTGGAGGAGTAAAGACAGTTACAGTTACATGACACCTTTCGAAGATTTCCAAGAAGGAAGCTCATATGTATGTCCTGTTCGGAGTAGTAAAGTCACATTATTCCTTGAATATCTTCTTGATTTTCTATTTGAACTAGAAAATGTGTTTGCAGTGCATGTGTGTTAGTGTAGCTCTTAAGGTTTTAGTTCTCAGTTTTTGAATGTGAAGTTCCACGTTATGGATTAAATCTTTCATGTTTGATTGTTTGAAGCGGGTTCAAAGCTGTTAAAATGGACAGGTCTTGTAAGGAGCCGCTCTAACCTCATCTTTCTTGTCTCCCCCTTCAGCGACTTCCTGATTCTGCCGGGCTACATCGAATTCACATCGGAACAAGTGGTGAGTCCTGATGAAGGACAAATATTTACCAACACATAAAATCCGATTAGCGCTGCTGTTGTGGTATTAAACTAATCTGAATGTGGGATGATGTCCGGGATGAGAGAGCGTGAGGGTGAGGATTATCAGTCGTGTGCTTGAATTAGGCTCACAATGCATCCACGGAACCAGATCAGTAAATTATGGCCTCCCACTGTGACATTTATGGGATAATGGTAAACTCAGAGTCCCCAGAACTGGTTCGAAAACGCCTAGAGTTAACTTTTGATTATCATAATGGTAATATGTCACCAGTAGTTTCTCAGTGTGTTAAAATGTCCATGTGTGCCACATGTCCTCCCTGATGTCTTTTGTCCAGGATCTGACCTCAGCGCTCACCAAACAAATCACCATGAAAACTCCCTTCGTCTCCTCTCCCATGGACACCGTCACAGAAGCCAACCTGGCCATCGCTATGGCAGTAAGTAGTACGAGAAAAAACCTTGGATTATTAGATTGTTTGTTGTTCCTGTTATCACGTTAGAACACTGATGTATTGTCTCCTCCCAGCTAACGGGTGGCATCGGCTTCATCCACCACAACTGCACTCCAGAGTTCCAGGCCAATGAAGTCCGCAAAGTCAAGGTAGTGATGATGACTATCTGTCTTTTCTCTTTAAACTCCTTCATCCCCTTTTTCTGCTATTTCATTTTGTTCATTTACGTTTTTTTTCTGTCTTACATGATCATTTTCTTTACTTTTTTCTTCATTGTTTTGATGTTTAATTTTTCTGTCTTCTCACATCAGCTTCTTTTTGTCTTTCTCTATTTTTATTTGCTGCTCTCAGTTTGAAAGAAGTGTGAAGTAGAAGTGTGTTATTTCCCTGCATCCTTTGCTCCTCTGCTCTAGAGTGTAGGCAGTGAAACACATTATTTATCCAGCCCTCCCTATTGAAACCTTACATCCTTTCCCCTGCTGTTACCCTCCCGTTCTTTCCCATGCTGGCTCTTAAATCCACGTCCCATTTATATTTATTTTTGATGTACGCCATCCTTCTCCTGCCCATCTTTATTCTTACACACCCATTCTTATCCTCACCTCCTTCCTTCCCTCCCCCCCTCTAGCGTTATGAGCAGGGCTTCATCACGGACCCCGTGGTGATGAGCCCCAACGAGCGAGTTCGGGACGTCTTCCAGGCCAAGGCTCGCCACGGTTTCTGTGGAATCCCCATCACAGATAACGGCAAAATGGGCGGCAAGCTTGTGGGCATCATTTCCTCCAGAGACATTGACTTCCTGAAGGAGGAAGACCACAACCTGCCACTGAGCGAGGTCAGACACAAGTTATTAGCCATTAGTAACTAGAAGTAATATAGTGTTGGATGCAAAAGCTTTTGGAATTGATGAATCAAGATTTTATGATGCATTTTGATATTTTAATTGGTAACAATAGAGTAGTATTCAATAGCTATGAATTTAAGTCAGAGCATGATCAATACTGAATTTTTTAGACAACTGAGTAATATTATTGTAAATATAATATTACATTTTGCAAACTTTACTGGAAAGTATTTTGATTAACTACAAATAACACAATAATATATATTAGTAATAATAATAAAATTATAGCATATAGTATACATAGATGCATGCTATAATTTGTGATGCAGTGTCCTTCTTCTTTTGCTTATCTGCCACTGCATATGGTTAACTGTGTATACAGTATATCTAAATAGTGATTGATAATATTATCCAGGCTCAAAGTCAAATAGTTCATCTTAGAATTGTTGATATTGTTTGTTGATATTATGCAAGTCTAGGATTTACATAAATACAAGAACAAAGCCTGAATTCCTATAAAAACAATTTTTTTTATATACATGCTATGTTCCAAAACACATACTTTTTATTTTTAGTACATACTGCAGCTGCCCTTGCAAAGTACGTACAGTTGCATGCCATATGCATACATTTGGGACATGTTACTACTTCATAACGTTGCGCCTTCAGCTTTGACCCTCTTGCTCATATATCTGCTGCACAGAGGATTGTAGGTCAGAAAAACATGCTGGCTTGCATACTGCAAAATGCGACCACATGTAGTAGGACATCCTGGTATTTTTAGCATACTGCCTTTGCCATACTATCTATTGGGACACACTAAATCTTTTTGTGGCATACTAAATAGTATGGTAGTATGGGTATTGGAACGAACAGATATATGATCTTTTTTTCACTATTAAAGTGTCACATCTTAAAATGCTAAAACCCCTGAAATACTGCAAGTTTCTACATTCTCTGAAACCTCTCCACTGGGTTTTGATGCTTCCTTTCTTCATGCTCTGTTTGTAAACATCTTGACAGGTGATGACGAAGCGAGAGGATCTAGTGGTCGCTCCTGCTGGAGTGACGCTGAAAGAAGCCAATGAAATCCTCCAGAGGAGCAAGAAAGGTGAGGAGGGTGCTAAATTTGACCCGCATGATTCTTACATCATCACTCCAGTTAAATATATGCCGTAAAACTGATTAAAAATGCAACCAGGTGTGACTGTCTGTACATGTTTAACTTCTCTGATTCGTCCTGCAGGTAAGCTGCCGATAGTGAATGAAGAGGGCTCCCTGGTGTCCATCATCGCCCGCACAGACTTGAAGAAGAACAGAGACTTCCCCTTGGCCTCCAAAGACTCGCGCAAACAGCTGCTGTGCGGCGCCTCCATCGGCACCCACAACGACGACAAGTACCGACTGGACCTGCTGATGCAGAGCGGGGTGGATGTGATTGTACTGGTAAGGAGGACTTCAGTACAGGTTTTAGAGACTCTTGATTCCCATGGAGACCAGGGGGACTTACGTCATGTCTACTGAGATCAATTTTAGACATTGCGGTGCAGATTAGGGAGCTTTATTACTGAGGAATCGGTACTGGGACTTTGGTGGAGAACAGACTGGAAGTGAGCTCTTTCACAGTTTTATTTTATGGGCTTACTGGGTTTACTTACTGTGGCAGCAGTGGTGTGCATATTCACTGTGGTATTCAAGTGCAGGACGGACTAGATATCAAAATACATGAAGCAGACTGCACTGAATTTGCTTCCACAGAGTGTGTCAATGAGCGGTAATCATTTTAATGAAGATCTACATGTTATGAAAAACGTTATCTCTCAACTATGGGAGCAAATTTAATGGTGTGCGGTTCATTTGCTATGGATTCACTACATTTGACTTAGGTTTTAGCCAGGTTGTCTGAAAGCTGTGAAGCGTATATTTCTTTAGTCTTTATTTAACCAGGCAGTCTCATTGAGATTAATATCTCTTTTCCAAGAGAGACTTGAGAACAGGAAACATTCACAGGAACATAATCAGCAAAACAGAAACAATACAACTACACAATAAACAGGAATTAATAACAGTTATAAAAAAAAAAAAATCAGATAATAAAGCTTCAAAAATCTCCAAGGTAAATGCAAGACTCTAGTTTGAGGGTAGTTTGCAGGTCATTCTATTTAAAAGGTGCATAGTATCTGAAACCAGTTCTGCCAACATTAGTGCGTACATGGGGGATATCCAAGGTTAAGTAGTTACTGGATTATGAAATGTTGTTACTATATTTAAATGACAGAAGAGATGTGAGGTTGTTTGGAAGCTTCAGCTGTAGAGCTTTATAAATGAATAACATGAGATGGCTATTTCCTCGTGACTGTAACGAGGTCCATCCAACCTTGTGATACAGAGAACAACGAGTCCGAGATTTATGATAAAGCGTACGCCGCTATATAAATAAATAACAATGTCATGTGTTCCTTCTGTACCTCCAGGACTCGTCTCAGGGCAACTCAATCTTCCAGATCAACATGATCAAATATATCAAAGAAAAGCATCCAGACCTGCAGGTCATCGGAGGCAACGGTAACTACGCTTTTCTTTACTTAATACCTAATAAGTTAGAGAGGCACTCATTGAGAGAACGTTGTCAGCTCTAACGGCCTCTCTGTCTCCCCCTTTCTGCTGCAGTGGTGACTGCAGCTCAGGCCAAGAACCTGATAGATGCCGGAGTGGATGGGCTGAGAGTGGGGATGGGCAGCGGCTCCATCTGCATAACACAGGAAGGTGAGTGACTGGCAAATTCAGATTGCTGAATGCTCCCACACACAAAACAGCCATCAACCATTCTGGAGCTGTGGTTTGGCAATAGAAAGCGACCGGGATCAGAAGTGATCTAAATTAGCGTTGGTTTGGTTCAACAGTTTGTTGTTTTACCCCGTGTAGCGTCTCTTAGTGGAAGAGAACCGAGGCTCAGATGGAAAGACGAGCATGTTGGAATAATTTAGTCTTCTTTCTTCTAGTCTATGACGTGCTCTGTGGTTCGGGTGTAGTGTTTCTTGACATTTCTGTTCCCAGGAGTTTGTCTCTGGCGCCTCCTGCCTGATTACCTTTGCAAGTCAAGGTTGTTAAAGAACACAAGCTATGATTGGTCTGTGTTCAGTGTGTAGTCTGACATTTCTCTCAACCAAGTCACGTCAGGCACTATGATCGCCTGATCTGACTTTGTGACCATCTGGAAAGAATATCTGTAGTTGGTTAAATTGTGCAGTTTAGGGTTGTTACAGCTAAGTTTGGATTTTAAAATCTAAGTTGTCATTGGGATACATTTAGCTGTGATTTGTGTGGCATAGTTAAGAAGTATACAGTCGATATTATTTCTAGTTGTCTCTCTTCATCTTGTCCCAAGATTCCTCTCAAATCATCAGCACTATTTGTTCTTGTTCATTTTCTTTAACTTACGGTTTTCTTCATTTTTGTTTGTCATCTTCATCTTGTTGTCTTCCAACCTGCTCCTCCTCTTCTTCTTTCTCTTCCTTTCTCTCTGCTTCCTCCATCTTAAATTCTCTCCCCTACGTCCCACCCTGGTGTTTATATGGTGTGTGTGAGTGTGTGTGTCCATGTCCAGCTGCCCCCAGTGTACCACCAGCAATAAAGCTCCACAGCCCCAAAACCCCAACCACTGTTACGGGGTACTGCAGTAAGTTTCCCCGCCCCCTTTTGGCCTGCGCTGGGCTCCCATTGGCTCTAAAATCACAGTGTGCCCGCCCTCCCCACTTCACAGCCTGCTGCATCGATTGGTTAACAGCTTTGCATCGGTAGACGTGGTAGACGTGGTAGAGGTAGTTGTCGTAGGTTTTTTTGTTTGTTTTGAGAGCTGGTCTTGGGTGTTTTGAGGTTTTGGGGTTTTGGGGTTTTGCTTGTTCCTGTGTCTTCACTAATCTGTCAGTCATCCTAAGTGACTCTTCCTCCACCCACTGTACTGACCTTTTGGTCTCTGGTCTTGATGATGTCATCAGACTGAGACACTATAGAGACAGAGCGCAATTCCCCGCCCATACCGGAGGGGAAAACAACTCATCGCTCTCCATTGACTTTGTATTGCGTGAAGGTGCCTCTTTGTCACTTACGTCTGCTAGCAAACAACAGAAAAAAGTCTAAAAGCTCCTGTGTGGTGGGATGCACCACCAACGGCAAAGAACCTGGAACTAAGTTTTTATAATCTGCCAAACAGAAAAACTGAAGATACAGGCAATAAGACGTGAGGCATGAGCAGGAAGACAATTTATGGTGCTGGAAATCAATTTATCTTTGTCTTGACTTTGTTTAGTTTAGCAAGTGAGGCTTTTACTGCTAAATCAAATCAACTTGATTCGTCATCACATCAGGCAGGTGGTGGTTACTTAGTAACGGCAGGCGCGACAGTAGCGCAACCTCCCAAGCACCTTGGATAAAAGGATTCAAAGCGACACGGCTGGAGTTTTCCACGCATTTTTAGACGCAGCATGTGATCGGCCCCTTAGGATGCTAAAATAATCCTTTGCCTGTAGCCAGCTGAAAACACATACCAGTTTGTTAGTGTTTCAGTTCTTGGTTGCACATTGTGACGCCGATTGTTTCCCCTCTGGTGGGTGTAGTTTTCAGAGAATGTGTTGCGCTCTGTCTATCCATTTGTGTCCTGTGGTTGCCTATGGATACCATTGGTCAGATGGTGGCTGGTTTAAGGTCAAACCCTCTGTGTGTTGCTTCTGTTGTGTTTTATTGGCTCTCCCGTCATTGTGTCAGTTGTAGACAACAGCTCTCATCCATTTCTAACACTCATTCCTAACATACGGCACTGGAACGAGCTCAATAATGTAGCTGGCAGCCACAGGGTGTCTCTGTCTAGCAAGGTGGTGAACCTGCTGAGGCGTGTGGGACCAGGCAGGTTATATTTCAGCTGGCGCCTTTGCTTCATTATTAATCATCGACGAGGCGGCCTTGATGAATGTATCTTCATTTGTGCCATGTTCTAATTTCCTCACTTTCTAATAGTCAACACAATATCATCAGTCCACAAGTGCTGCCAACTGTGATTGTTGCACCAAAAGTGACATCCCTTTGAATTGTAGCATGGTTGTATGAGAGGCCGTGTTGATTGTTGATCTTGAAGAAGGCATGAGGGTCGAAATGTCATCTGAATACAAGATAAATGCATATGGAGCTACAGTGTGTGGCACTTTTGTTCTACTTTCATGTCTACATCCAGTGATCAGCACCTCATTACATCCCTTGGTGTGTGTTACTGTACAGAACAGTAAAAACATGTCTAGTAGCTTGAACATATGGTGCTGCACAGTTTATAATACACTGTATATCATAACACATTTCCCCTAAAGAAAGAAAAAGTAGCAGCACTCTCGCCTCCAACAGAAATGTTGTAAATTATAATTTAGAAGCCAGGATTATTGCTGTAGTTCAATATTAATGTTAGATTTTCATGAAATCAAACCCATTTTTTGTTTTTATTATCTTATTGATGGTTGGCATTTTTTCAGCAAAAAGATCAAAAGTTGCAAACAAAATCCCGCACGCTGTCTAACTTGTAAAAGTACATTTATATGCGACGTTTCAGGAGTAGACGATCAGGCAAATGATTTGTAACAATGACAAGCCATCTTTAAATAGGGAGCGGCTGCAACCAAGCACACATTTCATACCTCAAGTGCAATAGGAAGGAAGGCATAAATACCAAACATCATTTGAAAACACTCTGCGTAGTAACAATCACAATTGTGTCCCAAAAAGCTTACATTAAATGGGTTGGTTAGTATAAAAATGATTGCACCAAAGGCTAAAATAGAAACTTTCCCAAATATTGTAGGGATACATAAACAGGGCAAATGAATAATCTGCATCAATACATAGAAAATACAGCGAGGCCTCACAAAATACCAATAGACAAACACTTCTTCAATATATAGATATCTAAAATAACAATAATAAATTCTGCCTCTATCCTATCAAGACCAAATACATACAATTAAGTAGGTCCTCCTTATGAATAGACCCCCCAACAGGTAATTGTGATCCAAAAATGCACATTTTTAGCATGTTATATCAGTGAATGAACCTGATTTAACATATAGAAAAAGGTTAATAACACATTTACTTATAATCCTCCACAATACTGACAATAACTTTAACTTAACTTTTTTTGGCACATTTCCTCTCTTAGATCACGGCTTTCAATACATAGCAGGATAATTTGGGCTACTAATTTGGGAAGCACCGGGCATCCCTTAGTTCACAGTAAGAAAAACAACTCAGGATGTTTTCTTGGGTGGCACTTTGTGAATTTGAGCGTCGGTGTAAAAGATTAGTGGAGTTGAATATAGACAGGATATATTATGTGAAACTGGTTTGGAGTCTTAGTGTGGGGCGTGGGATTTGTCTGCTGATGTGACAGGTTTAACTTCCTCATTCTCACTTTTCTTTAACTAACATGACAACAGAAAGAGACACGTTCTCGGCCCGTCTGCTCCTTCACTGTGTGACAATGTCTTACATCACTTAGTTGGATCACTGGGAGTTTCCACCATGCATGATTTTTTTTAATGTCAGTTTATCAAATGATCAGCCAGCTGATGATTCTTGGTTCCAAAGCTCATCTTATGTTGAAGCCATGTTCCTGTAAACATAATGATGATGTGAAAGAATAATTGGCTGGTAAAGATGAAAAAGTCAGCGTTTTGTGTGGTGAGCTGTGTTGGCATTTTGAGAGCTTTGGCTGTATATTCTCCGGTAGGTTAAGGGGTCGTTATGACAAGTCCTGTACTACATGACACTAGAAACATGTAGATAAATGACTAAATTCAACAGCCGTACACATTTTCTCACATCATTTAATCCTCCGTCTCTCTTCTTCTCTTCAGTGCTGGCGTGCGGCAGACCTCAGGCCACAGCTGTCTATAAGGTATCGGAGTACGCCAGGCGCTTTGGTGTGCCGGTCATCGCTGACGGCGGCATCCAGACTGTCGGGCACATTGCCAAAGCCCTGGCACTGGGAGCATCCACAGGTATGGAGAGATGGCTGTTTCAGAGTCGGAGTGAAAGTCTATAAATATTTAAATGATGGATGAGACATACACTAAAGATTCACACACTCAGATTTGACTACAAGATCTATAGTAAATAAGGATTTGTTTTTATGTGGTCATCTGTCATGTTTTTTTTCTAATCCATGTTACAGAGACGATTATAATTTGAACAGTAGATTTTCAGATTTGGATTATGTTGTTTACTGCCCTCCGTGTGAAACCGGATTTATGCTGGAAAAAAAAAAAGCCCACTTCCACTCCATTTAAGCCTTTCAGTAGTTGCCTTTCATTTTCAGTCTTCTAACTTCCACTTACTAACCTCTCTCTCTCTCTCTCTCTGTGTGTCCACAGTGATGATGGGCTCTCTGCTGGCTGCCACCAGTGAAGCTCCTGGTGAATATTTCTTCTCTGACGGCATCAGGCTAAAGAAATACCGCGGCATGGGCTCTGTGGACGCCATGGACAAAAACCTGGGCTCCCAGACCAGATACTTCAGGTACAAAAACACTAAATCTGGGCTAACGGACTTTGTCATTCAAGTTGATCAGAGTTTAAGGTTGAGTAACAGCTCCCTTGTGGTACCTGTATATCTGCAGGTTAAATCCCAACAAAGCAAAAAGTCTCGCTCTTACCCCAAAAGAGAAGAACATGACGCAGTAAAGCCTCGTCTCACCACAATGTCACTAGAGACGACAATTTGCCAGTGTTTCCCAGATGACAACACTTCCTCCTTTTCAGTGGTTTTCAGAACATAAGACGTTACTCCATTGTGGTCAAGAATGATGAGCCGACTAGAAAATGACAGTCGCAGATATTTTACCCAATTATACTTCAATTAAATCTTTATTTTGGTTTGAATGTAAATATCACAACACTCTCAAAAGAGAGTATTCAAAAGAAAAACGGCTTTCATTTATTCACCTTATTATTGTCACAAGGTGGCAGTACACATTGTATAAGATTATCTGCTTTAAAAGTCAGTGAGAGTGTGGACTCTTTCTTTGTCACTAACGCATCATATCACTAACAATTTGTTTTTCTCCTCTCTCCTCACAGTGAATGTGATAAAATTAAAGTTGCTCAGGGTGTTTCTGGAGCGGTGCAGGACAAAGGCTCCATCCACAAGTTTGTTCCCTACTTACTGGCTGGCATTCAGCACTCCTGTCAGGACATCGGAGCCAAGAGCCTCACCCAGCTTAGGTAAAAACGCACACGCACACAGGCAGACATACGACACTGACTTTTTTTTTACTTTTTTTTTTTACTTTTTTCAACTGACTATACTGACATTGTTCGACATACTATACTGACTTTTTTTGACAGTGTTTTATGACTTTTTTACATGCTATATGACATTTGTTTCGACTTCCTTTACTATGACTTTTTTCTACACACGGTACTACTACTTTTTTTACCTATTTATTTTCAACAGTGTGCTATGACTTTCGGACAACTTTTTTCGACATGCTATAATATAACTTCTTTACGTTTTTTTTCAACATACTAGGACTTTTTTCTACATACTATACTATGACTGTTTTGTTTTTTCAACATACTGTAATGATTTTTTTTTACATGCTATGACTTTTTTTCAACAAACTATACTTTGACTTTTTTCTTTGACATACTATACTATGACTTTTTTCCCCCACATACAGTACTTTGATATGAGCTTTTCTTTTTTCGACATACTATGACCATTTAATTTATTCGACAATCTGTACTATCACTTTTTAATTTTTTTGGCGTACTGTACTATGATTTTGTTATTTTTCTACATGCTACACTGCTTTTTTATTTTGTCGACATACTTTACTATGACTTTTATTTCAACATACTATACTATCACTTTTCTGACGTAGGACTTTAATTTTTTTTTCATTTATTCGACTTACTATACTGTGACTTTTTTAATTTTTTCCACATATTATAATATGACTTTTCATTTTTTCTACATACTATACATAACTTTTTTCAACATGCTATACTATGACTTTTTCCAACACACTATATTATGACTATTATGTTTTCCACATACTATACTATGACTTTTTTCACAACCTTTTTTTATGTACTTTTTTAAACATAGTGTACTATGACTTTCGGACAACCTTTTCCGACATACTATACTATAACTGTTTTTTACTGTTTAGTAAGTTGGAAAAAGACAAACATCATAGTATAGTATGCTATAAATGAAGTAACAAAAAAGTCAAAGTACTATGTCAAAACAAGTAATAAAAAAGTCATAGTATACTATGATATTAGAAATGTGTTAAAAAATGTCATCATTAATTAATTTAAAGCTGTTACGGATTTCTTTTGTATACTAAGTAGTATGGATATGGGACACAGCTTTAGCCTTGGTACTTGCCCAGAGTTTGTGCTGCACTATATTCTTTACCTCGTGCTTGTGTCGTGCTGTATTTCTTCTCGTTGATGTCGGGTGTGTAACAGCATTTCTTTCCTCCTTGCAGAGCCATGATGTACTCTGGAGATCTGAAATTTGAAAAGAGAACAGCTTCAGCTCAAATGGAGGGTGGAGTTCACAGCCTTCACAGGTACACACACACACACACAAACAGTTTCACAATGTTTCTTCAGCACAGATCCAGTCAACTAAGTAGATATAACTTTGTTGTTTTGTTCACTTTCATATTCCATCATCTTAAAAAGTTCTTGGTTTCATGTCTTGCTGCAACCACACAAATCTTCAATTAAACTTCCTCTTTAGTACCTCCAGTCTGTCTTAACAGGAAACCTCGGGGAGCATCCATAGCTGTGTGACCTTTTCCTCACTGACAAACTCCTCTTTCTCCCACAGTTATGAGAAACGTCTGTTTTGAGAAAAAGCCAGCCATTCAGCCTGCAGATCGAGAATCCTTCCAAGAGACATTATGCAAACACACTACATGCCAGACCCTCTAACATTCATACTTTACACACAACTGACTTCTCTTTAAAGATGAGCTTTCACATCCACTCTACTCTTCCAAGGATCCATCAAGTCTTCCTGCCAGCGTCATCTATGCATTTTCTGTTTCGTGTGTGTGTGTGTGTGTGTGAGAAGAAGGGGAACTAAGCATTTATCAATCAGTGCACGTGTGATTGAGTCCTCCAATGCCTTTCATGTTATGATTAAAATAAATGTCTGGTGTGTCCATTTAAGGCAAAAGTTGTCCAATAAAGCTTCTGTTTTTTGCACAAACTGCTATCTTCTGATTTTGTAATTTGTACACAATTTGGTATGGACGTTTTTTTTTAAGATTTGTATGTATCTAGTAGTTTTAAAAGTTGATCGTACTAAGTAAAAAGAAGTCATTGTATAGTATGTTGAAAACATTGATAGTATATTATCATACTATACGATCACTTTTACTATTAGTATGTGGAAAAAAACGCATATTATAGTATGTCGACATTTTTGTTGAAAATAAATAGTATGGTATGTTTTTTTCAACATACTCTGACTTTTTCATGAAATTTATCGACAAACTATACTATCACTTTTTTTCATGAGATTTTTCGACATACTATAATATGCATTATTTTCAACATACTATACTATTACTTTTTTTCGACATACTGTACTATTACATTTTTCATTACATTTTTCATTATAGTATACTGTGACTTTTAAGAAATTTTTCGACATATGAGTTTTTTGCCATACTATACTATGACTTTTTCGACGACGTACTATGCGTGTTTTTTTCGATATAGTATTCTATGACTTTTTGACAAACTATACCATTACATTTTTCATGACATTTTTCGACATACTATACTATGACTTTTTTTCATCAAGTATTTAGATATACTATAGTATGACTTTTTTGACATATACTATGACTTTATCATGAGATATTTCAACATACTATATTATGCATTATTTTCAACATACTACTATATACTATGACTTTTTGGACTATACTTACATTTTTCGACATACTATACTATGACTATTTCATCAAAGATTTAGACAAACTATATTGACTTTTTTGACATACTATACTGACTTTTATGAAATTTATCACCAAGCTTTACTATGACTTTTTTTCATCAAGTATTTAGATATACTATACTATGACTTTTTTCATGAAATTTTTCAACATACTATGACTTTTTTTTTTACATACTACTATGACATTTTTTTATGAGATTTTTCAACGTACTACAATATCAAAGTTATAGTATAATATGTCGAAAAAAACGTATATTATATTACGTCGAAATTGTTGATGAAAAAAACTCAGTATAGTATATCGAAAAAGGTCAGTATAGTACGATGAAAAAAAATCATAGATTAGTATGTGAAAAGAAATCATAGTATAGTACAAAAAAATAGTCACAGCATAGTATGTCGAAAAAAGTCACAGTATAGTATGTCGAAACAAAGTCATAGTATATGTCGAAAAAAACTAAATTGTATATTATATGACATCGAAATTGTTGATGAAAAAACTCATAGTACAGTATATCGTAAAAAGTCAGTATAGTATGACAAAAATTATAGATTAGTCTGTGAAAAGAAATCATAATATAGTATGTAAAAAAAAATCATAGTATAGTATGTTGAAAATAATTCATATTATAGTATATTGAAATTTTTTATGAAAAAAAGTCATAGTATACTATGTCGAAAAAATTCATGAAAAAAGTCATAGTAAATTATGTCGAAAAAAAAATCATAGTATATTAGGTAAAAAAAAGTCATAGTATAGTATGTTGAAAAATTTCATGAAAAATTGAATACTAAAGTATGTTGGAAAAAAGTCATATTATGGTACGTCGAAAAAAAGTCATCATAGTATGTTGAAATATTTCATGAAAAAAAAGTCATGGTATGGCATGTCGAAGAATTTCATGAAAAAAGTCATAGTCGAAAAAAAGTCATTATAGTATGTCGAAAAATTTCATTAAAAAACAGTTGCAAAAAAAAAACAGTAAACAGTTTGCGTCTGGTAAAACAGTAAAGTGAACATTTAAGAAAGAATTTCCTTGAGAAGCCAAGACTAAACCAGAAACTAACTTATCATTAGTAAAAGTCTTTAACGTTGTATTTATTTCAATATTCACTTTAGAGAAGTAGAAACCCAGTGTGTCATTAAAGAGTCATACAAATACCATAGAATAGTCTGCCATAAAAAAAGATATAAAAACACAGTCATGTCATAAAAATATCATAAAGGCAGAAGGGGAGAGAAGTAGACGCCCAGTTTGTTTGCCAGTCCATCCAATCAGATAACATACTGCATGACAGCTGAACTGTTAATTACTGAAGTACATTCAAGGACAAAGCGTGGGAGTTAGGCCCACGAGGTTTCCTCCATCAGAGAACAAGCAGCCACCTTCTCTCCACCTACCTCACCTTCCCTTCTTCCTGCTGGAGGTCTCAAGGGAGGATCAAGTACTCTGCCAAATCCACCGGACTTTCCAGACTGAAACCCAGAAGGACTGATGGGACTCCTCCGTCACACTCTGCTGGTCACACCTGTCTCACATCATCCATCATGCTTCACGCTAATTAACACACAAGGAAAGAGTCGGTTTACAACTGACAGATCAGGGTTTTACATGGGAAACAAACACAATGATTCATGGAACGCTATTACCACCATTAAACTTTAACTTGTGTTTCAATGGAATATAAATAACTAGATTTCAATGTTAAGCCGCTGCTGTCGAGCCATAGGATTATATTACTGAAATGCTGTTGAAACCATGGTAACCTACATGTCTAAAACTCACTTTTAAACCAGATTTAGCCCATTTTATACCAAAACCACTAGAGGATTTTTAACACCTAAATCACCAAATTAAAGCAGACTGGGAACCACTACTGTTGCTACCTCTACCTCACACGGCTGTCACTACTATGATCATGACAGGTACCGTTACCAGTGGTAATAGTACTGTACTTATTATTATGAATAATAATAATAATAATAATAATAATAATAATAATAATAGCAACAATAATAATAAAATCCAAATACATTTTCTGCTACTATACTTCTACCCCACTACATTTCAGATGGAAATCTTTTACTTTTTACTCCTCTTCATCAATCTAAAAACTTTATTTACTAGTTACTTAGCAGAATCATATTATATTTAAAAAATAAAAATAAAAAATGTGATGGTATCTCATACCATCACACAC
>CAKAOI010035853.1:0-10944 GCA_916701655.1 Sebastiscus albofasciatus | reverse complement strand
TATATATACATACATATATATGTATATATGTATGTATGTATATATATATGTATATATGTATATATATATATGTATATATATATATGTATGTATATATATATGTATATATATATGTATATGTGTATATATATGTCAAAACTTTGTGAAATGCAGCATTAAATGTAGTTATTAATATTGAAAATAGCTTGAAAAGCAGCATAATTACATAACAATTTGTATTGAGGTTGTAAACAAAAGTTGTATTAATCATTTTGTGCAGTGCCTCTGAGGGGAATGTCATTATTTTGCAGGTATTTTGTCATAAACCAAAGTGTTGAAGAAAACTCAGAGGATCATTAAAGTTTAAGTAATTCTGAGGGGGACATAACGCGATTAATTGCATGACGTTCAATAGTTAATTGCTCATTTTTTTATCTTTACTCTAGCTTTAAAACTGAGTCCGCTACAACCTAAAAATCGCAAGTTGTGTTAATGCTGATCCTTTTTTCCTTCCTATTAACTCAGAAGATAAGACCCAGGTTGTAATAAACCAGAATTATCGTGTGTCTCCAATAACAGTTATGTGACTGAATGAATGCTTAGCTGTGTTGTTGACCGTCACAGCTCTGCTGACTGACAGTCTGGTGGTGGTAACTGCGGGAGGAAATATCCTCTGGAGTACATTACAATAGTTTATTACCTCATTATGAACCCTGGAACGAGAACACGCTGATTGAGACAAACAAGCATCAGCACTCGAATGGACGTGTGCACCGTGCTGTATGTACAGTACACTCTGTACGACCTCCATCCATCCTGCTACTGCTGGGACAGAGAGGTGAAGTCCCGCCCCTTCTGGTGGACCGACATGGGACCTTATTAAAAAATATATAAGCGGTAGTCAACGGAGAGAGACAAATCATTTTTTGATCCTGTTTGAATTGAACCACACATCTGATGTTTGTAGGGCTGTCAATGCAAATCTGTTTTAATGCCACTAATTTATTTAACACATTAACGCAACTTGCGATTTTTAGGTTGTAGCGGGCTCAGTTTTAAAGATAGAGTGAAGATACTGGCATCATATGAAACTAGGAAACCTGATGAATCCATCGGTACCAACCAGGTCATACTAGCTTGTCGTGAAGGAGGATAAATAACGCTCCTAACTTGCGCTCAATTTGTGCGAGGAAAAACTGGCATGTCCATTTTCAAAGGGGTCCCTTGACCTCTGACCTCCAGATGTGTGAATGTAAATGGGTTCTCTGGGTACCCACGAGTCTCCCCTTTACAGACATGCCCACTTTATGATAATCACATGCAGTTTGGGGCAAGTCATAGTCAAGTCAGCACACTGACACACTGACAGCTGTTGTTGCCTGTTGGGCTGCAGTTTGCCATGTTATGATTGGAGCATATTGTTTTATGCTAAATGCAGTACCTGTGAGGGTTTCTGGACAATATCTGTCATTGTTTTGTGTTGTTAATTGATTTACAATAATAAATATATACATACATTTGCATAAAGCAGCATATTTGACCACTCCCATGTTAATAAGAGTATTAAATATTTGACAAATCTCCCTTTATGGTACATTTTGAACAAATATACGTAGATGACTTGGTGGTGTTGCTACAAGAATTTTCCGTTCATACAGAGAAAGCTGTCCCTTTACAGTAATACAGTAAGTCTGGTTTCATTAGACCAATGCTGCAAATCATTGAGCAGAACTGCTTTATGAAAATATGGATTTTTATATGAGTTCTCCTTTGATTCATCGGATATTTCATTTGATGGGTTTTACCGAAAACTGACACTCCTGTCTGGTGATTTTATCCACCAACAGTTTCTCTGTGGATTCTTAAAGGAAATGTTACAATATCATGATATATCAAGTACAAATTTGAGGTATTTAACTTCATCATATTTGCCCACTCCCATGTTGATAAGAGTGTTAAATACTTGATAAATCTCCCTTGAAGGTACATTTTGAACGGTTAAAAAAATGGTGATTAATCGCGATTAACTATGCACAATCATGCAATTAAATCTGATTTAAATATTTTAATCGATTGACGGCCCTAATTAAAAGTTTATAGTGTTTTTGAGATACAGTATCACAAACTATAATACCGTGATACTCAAGTGTATTGGTATTTTCTTACGCCCCTATTATAAATACGTATCAGGGGAAAAAAGCTAAAAAGAATAAGCCAGTGTTTTCCTTGTAAGTGTAGTTTTGAGACATGCTGTGTAATTTGTCCACTTGTCTAATTAATCTAGTTGTTTATTCATCTGCTTGCTCGTTTTTCTGTCAAAGACTTTGTCAGCTGTTTTTTGCAGCACTGCAGTGTTTGGACCTAACGTGTCCACGAGTGTCTCTCTGTTTGGGCAATTACCACACAAAGAAATGATTAAAGCCTCGTGGTCCCAGTGCCACAATAAGCTCTTAAGCCTTCATAACCGCTTCATGTTCCTCCATACCGGCCTGCATGGGAAGCATCGCCGCTGTGAAACTACCGCAGCTCCCTGCAGAATCTGAAGCTCTGGCTGCCGGCCCAAGCTAGTGCTTTAGAGGGAAACTTTCCTGCTTTATTGTGAGGCTCAGAGATGCATAGGTTTGCACTCCTTCTCACTCTCTCTCTCTCTTTCTCTCTCTTCAGCACCGCTCAGGGCTTAAAGCTTCAAGTGGGAGCTAATGATGCACTGAAGTAGGTTACCAGCCCGCATTAGAGCAGGAGAACAAATTCTGCTGAAATGAAAATGTCGTACAGCTCAATCAAGACGCCCCGAACCGCGCTCTTCATACTGTAATTAGGTGCACTGATGTTATCGATTGTGTAGCGGCATCGACGGCGAGGGAAAAGACAGATGACTTATTTGTTTTCTGTAAAGTGAGAAGGAAGGAATCGTTCTTTAGTGCCGCTATGAATGTGTCTGAAATCTGCAAGGGAGCTTTTAGAGCTCGACGGCCTCGACGGCCTGAGCAGAAACTAGCAGGTCATGTCTGAGGACGAGGACGAACACAAAGACAGATGCTGCTTTTTACTCATTACCATTACTGATTTACATATTCAATGTGTACAGAGAGGAAATATCACTGTTTAAACAGCAATACACATGATTTATTTTACCAAATTAAGCTGCATTGGTGTTAGGGGTCACAAACTCACATTACTTTAGGGCCGAAGTGCTGTACTTAAAGGGACTGTTTGTAAGAATCAGAAATGCTTGTTAACAGCGACACCTGTGGCCGTTAAGGCAATGAAAGTCAGCGTCGGGCTGGCTCGTGCTCGCTCTAAATAGACATGAACGAGCATCGCTCAAAACAGTGAGGCGACACACGTCAGCTAAAAGCACAATTTCACTCTATATTTCAGCTGCTTGGCAGTAATGTTAGCTGACCAGACCAAGGTCTCTCCATGAATCAATGCTGATACTAGTGTTGGCTTTTCCTGCTTCAGCCTCCCGACCGCGGCCGGAACGTTTCTCTCTGCGGAGCCCCGTCACTTCACAAGACACGGGAAACCTCTGTTGGTCTGGAGGAGCTGCAGCATTTATTTCTGCACAAACGTCCACTGTACATTCACTAGATATTCTCAGAGCTAAACTAACTCTTCTGCAGTGTGGAGTGAGCGCACGTTCACATCTAAAGGTGGAGCGAGAACGCGCGCTCTGTCTGACTTGAAGGCAAGCAGGCAGAGGAGGAGAGGCTCCAGCCACATGCGTGCACGCATGTGTCCCGACCCGGTACATTTATACGCTTAAAAAGTTACAAACAGTCCCTTTAAGACAGGGAAACTGTGTCAGACCTTTCTGACGTCTTTCGTCTTCCAGTAGTTATAGTTAATGCGAGTGCCGTCCACTGGAACGGAGAGATCCATGACGGGATTTCAGCGCATGTTGTGACGGTCGTCCCGCGGCTAGCGACAGGCAAAACAATAAGATAAAATAATCTTTTCATAACACAATGTCAGACTTTCACTACATTATTATCATGGCCAAAAGAATTCATGCTAATGATATTATTGCAATAAAATAAATCAGTCAAATTCTTCTTTAGTTTTATTTGTTGTGCGTTTTGTCTCTTTTTTGTCTCTTTTCTCCACCGCTGGCTACGGGACAGGTTGTCCTCTCGGCACAAAAATACATTTTTAACAAAACATTTCAGCTATTTCCTCTCCGAAGCTGAACAACCTCTCCTCTTCCTCGCAGAGCGTACTGCCCTGCTTGTTTAGTGGAGTAACGCTGCTTTATTCATGGAGAATGGAGACCAGTCACATTAAACTCCATGAAAAGATAATGAATTGTCCATTTCTTTTAAAGCTGTCTCTGCTCCAGATCAACTGCGGCCGTTAACCGTAGTTTTGCAGCATGGCGTGCAAATGACGTCCCCATGTCACCGCAGAATGTCCTTGTAATGTCGTGCTATTTATACGCCTTCCCGTGAGACCAGGTTGCTTACAGACAGACAAGCTGCAAAACGTCCCTAATAAATCCAGAAAAATAAGACCAATAAAGTCAAAGGTTGCATCTGGATATATCCTTTAAAATAACTGAATTCATCCATTGAATCAGATACCAAACATCTCATGGCTGCAACTAAACGGACACTGATTGAGATACAAATCTCACACATTTGACTCTAAAAATAAATAAAATGTGGTGCCATTGAAGGGGAAGTAGCAGAGAGAGAGACGTAGTGGAAGAGAAAGACAGAGTGTGAAGAAGAGACAGCTGCTGAGGTCAGCGGAGACGTGAGGCGGTGGATACTCTCCCCCTCTCTCCCCGAGCTGTCTGGACTCTCCATGAGGGACGGAGGGAGACATTCAGACAGGATGTGAAATATTGAGTGGGATGGAGAGACTGACAGCAGACGGGAGAACTGATAGAGGGCACGAGGTAACAAAAACGACGATGTTTGGTTTGCTTTTGGCAAGCAGGTGTTCTTTGTTGTGCGGTCGGCTGCGGATTCGTTGGAGTAATTCAGGGTTAAGTGCTTTGCTCGGAGGGACCTTGATGGTTTTCTTGGGCTTCGAGCCACAAGCCCACAAGCTGCTGCTGCTGCTGCTGCTGCCCACAGAGTCTCAGGGAGGATAAGAGGACTGCAAAGACAGACAAACAGACAGTGACAGAAACTAACACCGAGGCTTTTACCTCCTCCTGCTATAACAGGCTGTCGTCTTGATGCAGGTTGTTTGCAGTCAAAGGTTATAGCTCCCCCCGCCTCCGGGCTCGCTGATGTTCCTTTCTTTTCCCTCCTGATGAAGTCGCAGCTCGCCAACATGTCCGCCCTGATGGCGCACGTCAAAAGACAGACACTGCTCATCAGGGAGGAACAGTTTCCTTCAGTCACAGCACACATTAAACTTTTATTACGGTGCTTTAAATTTAGAAATGGGCCTGAAATACAGAACAAGGAGCAGAGGAGGATGAGAGCGTCATTTTGGATACAAACAAGTACGCAGGTTCAGTTCATTACACAAAAGGTTTTAGGTGCATTAACTATTAAAAACAATAACAACAACAACAGGAAGAGAAAAAAGTAGAGCATTACATTCTGAGGGTTGTATACTCAAGTGAAAGTATATGTTGTTATAAAATGTTATTACATTTTATACTTCTACTCCACTACATTTCAGAGGCAAATATTGTACTTTTACTTTTTACGCCACTGCATTTATTAAAAAATAAAATTCTCCCACTTCTTAAAGGGACTGTTTGTAACTTTCAGAAATGCTTGTTAACAGCGACACCTGTGTCCGTTAAGTCAACGAAAGTCAGCGTCCTGTTGTTCACGCTTGTGCTCGCTCTACGTAGACATGAACGAGCATCGCTCAAAACAGTGAGGAGACACACGTCAGATAAAAGCACAATATCACTCTATATTTCAGCTGCTTGGCAGTAATGTTAAAAAAAACAAACATTTTTTTTACAGTTTTTTTTCAAGAAATTTTAATTTTTTTGTCTGTATTTCAAAATGACAGAATTTTTTTGTTAAAACTACATGTTTCATTTGTGATTTATATGTAAATGGTCTTAGATTTACAGTATTTTTTATAATCACAATCGTAATTATCTGTATTTAAGCTTTTCTTGATCATTTTTAAAGATAATCATTCTGTTTTTTTAGAGGTTTATGACTTTATTTTAACAATTGATTTATGTTAGAAGAAAAAGATTTAATGGAATTCTAAAAATATTTCTTGTAAAAATACAGATTGTTTTTGCAAAACTTCTGATATAATGTAAATTTGGGCTTTTGCAACGTAAAATCACATGTTTCATTTGTGATTTATATGTAAATGGTCTTAGATTTACGGTGTATTACTCTATTCTAACAATAAATATATGTTAAAAGTAAAATATTTCTTGTAAAATTACAGTAATAAAGGCTAATTATATAAAGATAATTACTGTTTTTTTTTTTAAAGTTTATTTATGTTAATTATCGGAGAGTATTTTTCCGTTTTTTAACAGACATTTTCTGACGCCCCAGCAAAAAAACGTATTTGTAGTAGAGATGGGGGAAAAATCTATTCACCTATGTATTGCAATTTCTTTTTTTTTGTGATTGTGAAATAGATTTTTTAATGCCAGAATCGATATATTTGCTTCATTTGAGTCTATGTGGAGGTAGAAGGAAGTTACCGTTTTTATTGTTGTAGTCTGAGTAACATGACGTCATATCCGTTCCGTATCCGTCAACCAAAACAAACAGCTGGCCGGCTGTAGTGACCAAGAACTGTCAGTTTTTGGTATCTTTAGCTTGCGGGACAGAAAAAAATGTTGCACACCATATTTGCAAAGTGGCAAATATGTATGACAGCACAACATTAAATATTTTTAATATTGACACTGTTGTTCACTTGATGAAGTTCAAATGATAACAGCGGATGTTCCCTTCAGGAGAACCTGGTGAAACCGAGCTCTGAATCTTTTGGTTTGTTTCGACTGTAGACACAAAATCAGTGCGGTCGATGCTCCGAGGTCTCAGACTGACGCAGTCATTAAATCTCCGGTCACAGTCCCGTAGCTCACATTGTCTCTGTTACTCACTCTCAAGTCAATAATTCCATTTGACCGATTTCTCTCGGGGGAAACTCCTCATTCATTTGTCTTGTAAAGCAAAGGTTTCTGTCAGACGCTCAATTTTCTCCGTGGCCTCCTTTTTTCTTCCCTGCTTCCACTCTTGTTATGGTTTTATGAGACTCCGTGTCAGTTTTATGGCACCTGAATCGGTTTTATTTTGCTTATTTGCTGCAAAGGTTGTTTGGTTGCTTTTTAAATTTGGGGTTAAACATTCATAATCGCTTAGTGATGCCGTGAATCTGCGTGTTGTGATGAAGCGGTGTGTGTCGGCATATTGCTGATTATTGTGAGGCCTTTTAGGATGCATTAAATCTCAATTAGAAGCATTTGAGCAGACTAAAAGGAAACGTGTGAATGTGGTTCAATAATTATGTATGCTTGTTTTGTAGAGCATTTAAAGGAATAGTTCAACAATTTTTGGAACAATTTTACTCTTATTTGCTTTCCTTCCAAGAGTGAGATTGATGTAAAGGTCATGTATGTGCATTAAAGGAACAGTGTGTAACAATTAGGGGTCGTATTGGCAGAAATGGGATATAATATGAATGTTTCCTTTAGTGTATAATGACGTGAAAATAAGAATTGTTGTGTTTTCGTTACGCTTAGAATGAGCCGTTTATATCTACATTTTTATAATTTTACATTTCTACAGTAGCCCTGAACGGACAAACCAAACACGTTAACTTTTGGGCCGGAGTCGATAGCGTTACCAGCTGCTGTCACCGCTGCTCTCCCTCTCTTGCTTCATCACTCACTTCCCATGACCTACTACTCTTGCAACAACTGGCTCTAGAGCCAATCGTGTTTTTCGCATTGGTTGTAATCTACAACCTCACCTCTAGATACCGCCAGACCCTACACACTGCTCCATTAAAGCGGCTATAATCAATATTTTTGACATGGCATTTTAGCATCTTTCAGCTCTGTGTTTTGTTTTTTCCAGCCCGCCACTTTACTGTTTTAATTCGGTCTCATCAGCGTTGTTTTCTGCAGCAGCAGGCAGCTGTTTTCAGTGGAAAAAGTCTTCAAATCAAATCGATTATGGACAGATGAGATTAAATAGTTTGTGCTAGTAGAGTCAGAGGACAATGCAGTAGAAGCGCTGCTGGGTCTTTGTGGTGGTAATCACATACAGGTGCTCTTTGGATCCTTCAGGTGTATTGGGTTTATTTAATCTTGTGAAGGGCTCATTGCATTGTGTGGAATATGGTCTCAAAAAAAGTACAAAATGCAAAAATAAGCAAGCTACTGCTGAATGTTGACAAGTGATGAAGACCTACGTTGGTCGAACACATAGGTCATTTTAAACAATTATTGCCATGTAAAACAAAGGCCTTTTAATTTTGTTCAAACACTACAGTGCGCCTTGGACTATTTTTGCATAGAGACCATATTCCACGCATGCAAAGAGCCCTTCACAAGATTGAATGCAAAGAGTCAGAGAGCAGAACAGTTCAGAGGTCAAATGTCTGTGACACAACAGGAAGTATCGCTGTACTGCCTTATTGATTGTATGTATTTGTCCCACCCATACAGTAACTAACTAGGCCATCGGTGAGCGTCCCTCGCCCTAGTTTTTGCGGTGTGTCCCGGTGTGTTTTCGGTCGATTCGACATGTTGAATCGGCGGTGAGAGAAATCACTCTGATTGGCTGTTCAGCTTAAACGAATCAGTGCACGAGAAAAGAAACGGAAATGAGGAAAGCAAGCCAACGAGAAAAGCACAGAAGGCTCTTCTCATTTTTCATTTTTGATCTTCGTCTCATCGGATATTTACACAGCGACATGAATATCTGGAATGAAGCTAAGTGGTGAGTGAGAGCGATGTGAAAATGGTGCTTTGTTTCATGTATGTATCACAGCAACGGCTCGTATATCCGCCGTCCTCGGTCTTCCTGTTTCCCTTTCTGAATGACGAATACAGACTACTGCCGCCTGCTGGTGTGGAGAGTTATTTCCTCTCACGTAGGCTCAGGATGTACGTGCTAACTGGCCATCTGCTGTCGTCTTCGCGGTGTCTTCAAGTACAATTTGTTGGCCAAAAGAAAAGGCGACGTCGGGCGACACATCTGGTCTTTGTTGCCTCTAGTTCTTTTAATGTCGGCTTGGTGTGTAGACAGAAAGCTAACATGCCTTCTTCCCAACATGTTGAACTATTCCTTTATTGCTGAATACACACTCCTGGTCCTTCACACCTTTCCACGCTGTCCTTTTTTTATTGCATGTTTCTTCCCCCTCTCACCTTACCCGTCTCTCCCACAACACCACCACTGAATACTAATTTGTCATTGCGAGTATATTTTTAAAAAAGCGTGCATGTGTGTGTAACCTCTCCTGCATGCATGTGTGTGCGTGTGTGTGTGTGTGTGTAAGAGGCAGACTGTGATTTGCTGGCGATGACTGAGAGAAAGGAGGAAGGGAGGGAGGGAGAGAGGTACGCATTGACGAAGCGAAGGCAGAGGGAGGCAGAGAGAGGGAGAGCACCGTCCCTATCAGCATCGTTTTTCGCTTTGCGATTCAGGCAGCCAGCTCTCCTCTCCTCTCCTCTCCTCCTCTCCTCTCCACCTCCTCCTCCGCAGAAGCAGCAGCAGCAGGGAGAAGGGAGAAGGGAAGCAAGACGAGCGCCGGATTGGACGTAAAAGATCGCAACAGATAGACGAACCAGGCATCCACACAAAGACGAGGAAGGCATGAAAGATATCAGCAGCAGGAGAGCGGCGTTTTCTCCCCTCAGACACCCACACCCGCCGAACGTACGACGGGAACGAGAGTCTGAGAGAGAATACTGACAGAGAGAAGTGGATCACAGAGGAGGGGGTTAACAATGACAGCGGACCTCCACACATGGACAGAAGGAGAAGTGAGATAATCTGACAATCAGCACTGTGACTGTAAAACTGATGGTGTCCATTTTACAGTGGCAGCAACAGGAACGATCAGCGCTACATCTCTGATTCTTCTGCATCCGCCTCCTTTTTTTAGTAGTAGTAGTATTCTCCTTAATTTACATCGTATTTTTGGGCTTGTGACGAAATCAAGCTTTGGATTTCCTTCTCTGAAGTCCGAAGGCGGTCGTCCTTCCCTCCCAACCCTCTGTATCTCCCTCTATTGTGTGTGTGTGTGTTTTTAGCCTGTGTGTTTGTCACAAAAGAGCCTATTGTGTGTGTGTGTGTTTTTTACCTCTTGATTTCCGCATTTTGCACCCATCTGTTTCATGCTGGCTGTCCGTTCACACCTCTGCCAGTGTTTCATACCATCTGTGAGAGTGTCAGCTGAGTGCAGGTTTAAGGAGTGTGTTGTCGCTAAAAGGTGGCAGCTGGACAGGTGTCACCTTTGGCAGAGGCTCGCATCCTGCAGAGAGAGAGAGAGAGAGTGTGTGTTCACTCACCTCTACACACACTCACCTGGAGAAATTACACATTTAACTGCCTCGAACTGCAGTTTACTTCCCGTTAAACTCCAACCTGAGAGCTCACACTGGAAGAAAAGTGCTGGATTTATTGCCACCTGCAAAGTCTTCTGAGTTGCAGCTAAAGGAGTTCTGCACATGTATAATACATGGCTGCCTTATCAATAATTCAGCGTCATGTGGGCACCCCGGTGTTGCCTGGTGGGCGTTGATCAAGACTCTCTCAGGGGCGAGACTGTTGGGGTTTGATGCATGCTGATAGCCGCTGACAGCAGACTGATGATGTGTTTCCTCCCTCCGCGGTCTCCACTGATCACCGGCTGCTTCCAGTAACAGCTGAATTCACTTCCAGCTGTCTGTTGGCACATCACCGTCTCCAGAACCTCATTTCACACTTTATTTTATCTCTTCGGATCAACTTATTTTCTGCAGACATTAAAAATAAAGAAGACGGGGCAGATTGT
>CAKAOI010035837.1:1167-12055 GCA_916701655.1 Sebastiscus albofasciatus | reverse complement strand
ACAGAGGGAGACAGGTGAGCGCGGAGGGAGACAGGTGAGCGCGGAGGGAGACAGGTGAGCGCGGAGGGAGACAGGTGAATACAGAGGGAGACAGGTGAGCGCGGAGGGAGACAGGTGAATACGGAGGGAGACAGGTGAGCGCGGAGGGAGACAGGTGAGCGCGGAGGGAGACAGGTGAGCGCTGAGGGAGACAGGTGAATACGGAGGGAGACAGGTGAATACGGAGGGAGACAGGTGAATACGGAGGGAGACAGGTGAGGTCTCTCTAGGCCTACAACTGTTAAAGCTTGACTCTTGGCTCTTCCAGATGTGCTGCAGCTGTGGTTGGACTGCTCTCTGCTGTGTGTCAGGAGAGCTGCAGCCAGCTGTTTGTCTGCGCTGACACACACCTGGCAGGTGTGTCGGCGGCGGCTCTCACAGACTGATAACAGAAATGGAGGTACTGACTGTAAGAGTCTCCTTAAGGTGTTAGAACGCACCTGTCCACTTCTATTCCTACCACACACTGGTGTTAGAACGCACCTGTCCACTTCTATTCCTGCTACAGAACTACCTCGGTGACACCTAGAACCCAGAAAACAAACCTCTCCTCATCACATAAACCATCTGAAGAGGCCACGTGACTTCATAGTTTCCCATGATGCTTTGCATCAGATGAATTATTTGTGATTTGGATCTGGTCCCGTCTTTCCTGACGTCTCACCTGTTGTTGTTGTCGTCGTTGTGTTTTCCCTCCCAAACAAATGGGCCGCACCCATTTCACTTTGGCTGTTGCCATGGCAACATGCAAATGCACGTCTGCCCGTGGCCTCGCAGTCAGTCGTGTGTGTGCCGGCCCTCGGCTCAGAGGACGGGACGTGGAGGTCGCGGTGAGGTGGTGAGTCCTGACTGCTGCTGAGTCCTGACTGCTGCGTCTCCTCTCTGTCTCTGTCTGCAGCCCGAGCCGGTCTCTTTGGAGTCATGGACCTGAGGGAGTCCACCACGACCCAGAAGGAGCTCCATCCCAACGGATCTCTGTGTGAGTTATTAGAGACACGCTGTAGTTCACCATGTGTTCCAACATCAGCAACACTTCCTCTGCCTTCAGTCTCAGCATCTCTAACCTGATCTCTGACCGCATTCTAAATACACTCAATGTGTTGAATGATTTCTGAGTTCAGCTGGTTGACAGCGTCTCTGATGATGATGATGATGATGATGATGGTGATGATGATGATGATGATGATGATGATGATGATGATGATCTATTTAGTTAATCATTGGGATGCACCGATACCACTTCTTTTCAGACCGAGTACAAGTATTTACATTTGGGTACTGCGGTGAAGGTGGCTCGCGGCCGCAGCTTCACAGCGCTCCCCGCCCGTGGACAAAGGGCCTGCTGTGCTCTCTCTCCCCGCCAGGGGATGGCCCCTGCTCCCGGGGCGGCCTGTCCTCAGTGCGCCCCGACCGCGTCGTGCCACCAGATCGGGGCTCGGCCCACGTAAAAGGCACCGGGGGTCTGCGGCGATGTCGGCAACCCACCCGACCCGTCTTGAAACACGGACCAAGGAGTCTAACGCTCGAGTCAGAGGGTGACGGCAAAACCCTGTGATGCAATGAAAGTGAGGGCCGGTGCGCGCGACTGAGGTGGGATCCCGGCCCAGCGGGGTCGGGTGCACCTCGGTCAAGTGGTATCGGAGCCGTTTTGCGAGTACGAGTACATGAGCACAGTATCGGTGTGTACCGGGATCGGTATCGGTGCATCCCTAGTTAACCGTCTCCTTCCTGTCCGTCAGTTAAACCCACTCCTGCACCGCTGACACCAACAGGTGAAGACTGTCAGGAGAAACGACGCTCAGACACTCACACTGTCACCTCCTCTTCCTCTTCACCTTCCTCTTCATGGTCCTCAGTGGCTTCCTGTTTGTTGGGGCTGATGTGGAGCGCTGCTGTTTTCACAGGTTAAACAAACCGATCGAACGAAGTTCACTTTGAGCAGCCAAACAACAACATGAACCAGATGTTGAGCAGGACTGACTCACATGAGATGAATCCATAGGAACATCAGTGATCAGAGTATTTAGTGCATGGAAACATAGTCCGTTATTCTCATCAGAGAACGACATTAAAGCCGTAACTTCATCTGGAAGTATTCCTGAGCCGATGTGACCGTAGAGTCAGACTGTTGATGAAGGTCCTGAGGAAAAACACCATTTGACTCTTTAAATATCTGTAAACTGGAACCAACTCACGATAACTCACGATAACTCACCATTACTCACTGTTAGCTTCAGTCCTTCTAATCTTCTCTTTATTAATGACTTTCTCCTGGGGTTTCCTCCTCAGCTCAGAGTCTCTGTCAGCTGACTCTCAGAGCAGCTTCAGCTGTTTGGCCTCTGATCAAGAAAATGTTTTCAACTTCTCGGAGCGCCGGACGCTCTGCAGGTTAACGCCGAGTCTCCGTGTTTAGAGTAGTGATTCCTCCTCTTCCTCCTCCTCCTTCTTCTTCTCTGATGTGCAGCATGTTCTGTGTGGGAGCGCCATGTTGGATCTGTTTCTTCCTTTTCTGCATCGTTAAATGTTTTGTGGTCCAGATCAGACGATTCTGGATTTGTGAAACGTGGATCAGTGTTTCCCGAAACCTCAAAAGACGTCTCAAAGATCTTCAGTTTACCGTCATAGAGGAAAGAAACCAGAAAATATTCACATTTAAGAAGCTGCAATCAGACAACTTAGACTTCATGGATTATCAAAATACTTAACTTTGTGTCTTAGATGGTGACCCTGATCCGTACTGAGTGGGACGTGGGACTCTGCTCTCTGCTCCTCCGGTTCTATTTAGTCCTGTCCTGTTTCTCCTCTGGTTTCATCTGCAGTCTGACTCCCTGAAGCTTCCTAATCTCTTCTTTTCTCTCTTCCTGCTGACCTGCAGCCTCCAGCTCGGCTGCTGAAACACTTCACTCAATCATGTGATTATTTAATGAACCTCCTCTCTGTGTGTGTTCAGGTGAGACGGCAGGTGATGTGTACAGGTGGCTCAACAGACGACGGCATCACATGACCGCCGGCTTCCTCCCAACACGGCAAGTTGTTGTTTGTTTGTTTCATGCCTCCTGTCTCTACCAGCCAGCAGGGGGCGACTCCTCCTCCCTCACCCTAAAATGTTGTTTCTCCTGCAGGTTTCCTGTCCAGCTCCTCCTGGTTCTCCTCCCTCTGCTGCTCCTCTTCAGTACGTCTAAAACTACCAGCATTTCCTGATTGATAAATCTGATTGCAAAGTAGAATTTGATGAGGTCTTTTTCCGAGATTTTTTTTTTCCATAATTGTGTGATTTAAATCTCAGAGAATATTCAGATTTTTTCTCGTAATTTTCTGATTTAAATGTCAGAAAGTATCCAAGTTTGTTGCTCGTAAATCTGTAACTTTAATCTCAGAGGATATCCAAGTTCTTTTCTCATGAAGTTGAGGCTTTAATCTCACAGAATGTTCTTCTTTTTTTCTTTGTGAATTTTCCACTTTAATTTCAGAGAATGTTATTTTTTTTTTCTTGGACTGTCCCCCCCCTCCCTCGGCTCTGTATTTAATTTCATTTCTTACCTACGGTGTCTCTAACACGCCGTCGTACAGCTCAGACAGTTCGTTGATCTAATGTTTGGTTCTCCTTCAGGTCTGTGTTGGTTCGGTCCGGCTGGTCTACAGTCTGTCCTTCCAGCTGTCAACGTCACAGAGAGGGGGACGGCGGTCTCTGACGTCCCCGATCTGTCCTCCACGCACGGCTTCACGTCCTCCCAGAGCCCATCAGCAGAGGGCGCCGTGGAGGAGTCGAGGGAGCTGCAGCCCTTCGTGGAGACGCTCTTCAGTCGACCTCCAGCGGCAGGAGAGGAGGTACTGACCCCGCCCTGTAGGAGGGAGTGTCCTTCAATACTTTAATGTCTTCTGTGTTTGTCTTTGCAGCTACAGTGTACATTTTATTTCTTTTTCATTATTATAATTTAATGTGATTGTCTTTGAGTGATCACTGGTTCCAGCTTTTCCAGTGTCTCAGTTTTACAACTTAACACAGAATAGACTGTATGTACTCTGTGTTTAGAGTGCAGCCCCTTGTGGCCTAAATGAGTATGACAACAACAAACACTGTCAGAACTTCAGGTCAGACTGATGAAATGAGTCAGCAGCAGTTTGTTTGTTCTCTGAGAGACTTTCTGTTGCTTCACAGGAAGCGGCGGCGGCGGCGGCGGTGGATGAGTCGGGTCGGCTTGGTCGTCTGGAGCGGAGTCTGGCGGCGCTGTGGGAGCAGGTGGAGGCCGGAGGGCAGCGGGCGGAGCAGAGACACGTGGAGGTGCTCCGGTTGTACGCTGACCTCCAGCAGCAGCAGCAGATGGCCGCCAGCCGAGAGGGCGTGGAGCCCTGGATGAGCGGCCTGCTGGACCAGCATCTGGACCAGCATCTGGACCAGCACCTGGACCAGCACCTGGACCGGCTCAGGAGACGACTGGACGAGGAGAGACTGCAGACGGAGCAGGTACTGGTCTCATCAGGACGCTCAGCTCACTGGATGGAAAAGCAAATGAAACATTTTCTGCTGTATGAAACTGTATATTTTAAATTGTTTTGTTCTTTGTTTTGTGAATTACTCCATAAATGTTTAATTTCATTGGTCCGTTATGTGTGTGTGTGTGTGTGTGTGTGTGTGTGTGTGTGTGTGTGTGTGTGTGTGTGTGTGTGTGTGTGTGTGCGCGTACACACCTTTTAACATAAAGCACAAAGAAATTAAACTTCATTTTAAAAGGTTAAGAAGCCCGATCGATGCTTCTTGTTTTGAATTTTGAGCAGATGAACTGATGCATGATGGGAATGTGTGTTTCCTTGATGTGTCTGTCTGTAGTCTCTGCAGACGGATCTGTTACAGCAGCAGAGTCAGACGTCTCGTCTGGATCAGCTGGAGCTGCAGCTGCAGACGCTGGCCACCAGGACAGAGGTAGACACTCCTACACAACCTACACCTACAAAACCCACACCTACACAACCCACACCTACACAACCCACACCTACACAACCCACACCTACACAACCCACACCTACACAACCCACACCTACACAACCCACACCTACACAACCCACACCTACACAACCCACACCTACACAACCCACACCTACACAACCCACACCTACACAACCCACACCTACAAAACCCACACCTACACAACCCACACCTACACAACCCACACCTACACAACCCACACCTACACACCCCATACCTACAAAACCCACACCTACACAACCTACACCTACGTCTCTGTGATAAAAGTCAGGCTACTTTATATATGGGGTACTTTTAATCACATTTAAACTACTTTTAATCTTATTTATAATACTTTTTAAAAGGTTTCTTTTAATCTCAGTTTAGTTTAGATCTTATTTTGCTGTGTTTGGTTTCAGGACAGTTTTTGTTGTTATATTGTTCTACAGGAGTTGCAGTGGAGACGAGAAGCTGCTACGACTGTCTCACCTTCACCAACAACACTTGTAGCTTCCGTCAGGTAACCTTCATCCTCCTCTTCACCTCACAGTCAGCTGTAGTTTGACTTATTTGATGTCGGAAGAACAAAAAGTCACTTTTCTTTAATCCAGTGAACTGAGTGAAGGTGTGAAAGGGAACCGGTTATAACTTGTGTATGTGCTGTCACCGTGAGCCTCTCAGATGTTGTCTTGTAACTTCCTCTAGTGGTGCTGTGGACCGTCAATCCCATGATGCCTTGCTGGCGGAGGTTGCGCGGTTGGAAGAGGCTCTGGAGGACGTCAGGCGGGATGTTGAGGGTCTGTCTGGGTGTCAGGACGGCTGCCGACGACTCGACACAATCCAGCAGACGGTGAGACAGAAGAAACCTTGATTATTATAAGCAGTGAGGTTCGACTCCTTCGCTGTCCCCGTCCCTAAATGTGACTAAAGAAAATGGAGACAAACGTACTTTTTAATGTAGTTTCCTTAAACAAAAACGGCCTCAGAGCACCAGCTGAAGAAACCCTGTCGAGTATCTTTGAACCCGACAGACATCATATTTTAAAAGTGCCTTTATGTCATTAAATTTACAGTCAAAGTGCGCCGATACGCAGATGACGCCATGTCATACCAGCTAGAAAGAGGCTAAATAACACTCCAAACTTATGCAAAATTTTTGCAAGGAAAAACTGGCATGGCCATTTTCGAAGGGGTCCTCTGACCTCAGTCAAAGTGCGCCAATACGCCGATGACGCCAAACTCTTCCTCTTTCACCTCGAGATGGGAATCGAGAACTGATTCCAAATTGTTGCTGTTGAGGTGATTCTGTTTCCGTATCTCAACGTTTCCAATGTGTCCTCTGTCAGATCTCAGCGCAGGTCTCCGCTCAGGTCCGTGAGGAGGTTCGGGTTCTGGTCTACGGCAACCAGCTGACGGTGGGGGGCGGGGCGCCCGGAGACACCGCCGCCGCCGGCCTCCCAGAGCCGCTCCTCGAGTGGCTGTCGCAACAGTATGTCAGCGGCGCCAACCTGCAGGCGGCGCTGGCCTCTCTGGAGCTCAGCATCATGCAGAACATCAGCCTGCAGCTGGAGCGGCGCCGCAGCGAGGAGACGGTCCGAGAGGCCGTCCTGCATGCCGCCGGGGCTGCTGGGGCCGCCGTGAACCGGGAGGTCAGTGGGAGCTGATGTTTATTTTACAACTGGGAGTCTGCAGGATGTGAAGGAGTCATGGAGTTCATGACCCGTTGATCATTAGAGAAGTTCTGATTCTTTCTAAGAAGTATAATTGACAGCGAGGCTTCAGACTGTAGCTCCTGAAAGTTCACTAATATCTCGTCTCTTCCAGGACGTCCATGAGATCGTGAAGAACGCTCTGCGCCTGTTTTCTCAGGACCGAACCGGCCTGGCGGACTACGCTCTGGAGTCTGGAGGTCACAAACAGCCCAGTTTGTTTTAGAATCTAGGATCTCGGTTAAAGGATCCGTGTGGTCATGTCTGTGTCGTACTGTACTCAGATTAATAGAACAGCCATTACTTCCTAAACTCTCCCCCTGTAGCTCCGATCCGACCTGTATCTGACAGGTGTTTGTCTGCTGTCGTCCTGCAGGGGGAAGCATCCTGAGCACCCGCTGCTCGGAGACGTACGAGACGAAGGCGGCGCTGCTCAGTCTGTTCGGACTTCCTCTCTGGTATTTCTCTCAGTCTCCTCGAGCTGTGATCCAGGTAACACACCCGTCCTATAGACCCTTTTAGTGATGAGGTGACGGAGTTAGCTGGAGGCTAAACAAAGGAAAGACTGGAGGCTAACGCTACCAGTGGGCTAAAGCTCCACATCTAAAATGTCCTTTTGCTGTGTTGTTGGCTGAATCCAGATACCACAGACATTAGAGATGACCGCCGGAGACAGATCTAGCTAGCTAATTGATTGATGTGAAATGTGGAGAAACCTCAGCAGAAGCTCCAGCTGTGTGTCTCTGATCTGCTCCTCCTGCAGCCGGACGTCCATCCAGGAAACTGCTGGGCCTTCAGAGGCTCCACAGGCTTCCTGGTGATCCGCCTCTCCATGAGGATCCTCCCCACCGCCTTCTCCCTGGAGCACATCCCCAGAATCCTGGCGCCCAGCGGGACGCTGCACAGCGCCCCCCGAGACTTCACCGTCTACGTAAGAGAGAGATGGATAGCTAGAAAGAGACGCTGGCAGCATCAGAACTCTGTCAGCAACCTGGAAGTTGAGTTTGTGTTTGTTGTTGTCAGGGTCTGGATGATGAGAGTCAGGAGAGAGGGACGCTGCTGGGATCCTACACCTACGACGAGGACGGAGAAGCTCTGCAGACCTACGCCGTCACCGTGAGTAATCACTGCTGAGTCGACGGTAGACAGGGTTCTGGTCCTGAAGCAGTCGTTGGCTCATCAAATATGTATAAAAATAAAGATAAGAATCCAACACATAAAAACACAGAATGGTGCAGAAGTTAACGGGGTTCCTACGTAGTATGAAATTTAGATTTTAGTAGTTTCCATGTCTGGATCATATTATCATACATAGATGCATAAACATCACTGTTAGCGCCGTTAGCTACGAGCTATTGAAAGCTGTGTGGAGGAAATAGAAATGCTCCCAATCTCACATTTAGCACCTTTTTAATCTTCATTTTTTCTTAAACTTTTAATTTAGTTTCCTCAAAAAACACAAAAAGCCTTCGAGCATCTTAAATGTGACTTTGTGAACCCTGAAGAAACCCTGTCAAGTATCAGACAACAGATTTTAAAAGTGCCTTCATTAGATTTACAAAGTGCGGCAATACGCCGACGACTCCAAACTCTCTCTTTCACGTAGAGATGGGAATCGAGAACCGGTTCCAAATTGTCCGGTCCGTCGGACTTCCATGCCTCCACGTATATCGGTTCCTTTTTGTCTTCAGGGTCAGTATGAACGAGAGGAACAAAGACCACCATAAAACTGACAAATGTTCTTTGTTTTAAGATAATCTTGTAAAAATCTGAACCTATCCTTTTTAAAAAATGTGTACAAATACTCTGCGACATTTGATATTTGAGTTTTCTAATGCAAAAAATGCTGAAAGTAAAATGATCTGTCAAAAACACAAGTTTTTCCTCTTCTGCACCCTCGCCGTTTCCCGGGGCCGTGGACTTAGCACTCGCTGCACCCATGTTCAAATGTTATTAGACATTCAGGCAGGAAACTGATAAAGACTCGGACCGATGAGCAGATTCGATGATGGTAAACAACTTCCATCCCTCACCGTCACGTCCGACGTTCTTGGTTTCTTTTCCAACAGGAGGAGAACGACCGAACCTTCCAGATCATCGAGGTTCAGGTGTTGTCCAACTGGGGCCACCAGGAGTACACCTGCATGTACCGCTTCAGGGTGCATGGGACGTCCAGAGACGCCTGAGGACGCCGCAGACTTGCTGTCCGATTATTTAAGACACAAACGGCGCGGAGACGGCGGTGAAACATTCACACAGTCACCTCCCAGCTAACTGTGCTAACTGTGCCTGAGTCTCTACTCACTGAGACTTCATCTCTGGGTGTCGTCAGTTTCCTGTGGAAAGAGGACGCACTCACAGTTTTGATTCTTCTGTCAATAGTTAATATTATTTTTATATATCAGAGTTTTGTCTTTGGTGTGTTTTAAAGGTCCGTCAGGTTTCAGCCCTTTCTTCTTTTATCGGTTCCAGTAAAACAGGTGTGAGCAGAAAATGTTTTTTAAAGTCTATCGTGAAATGACTCTCGAAGATGGCGTCTTGATTTGGTAACTATTTAGGAAGACTGTTGATTTATATCCCTCATCATCTTTAGGAAGGTTTGTCTTCACGGTCAGTATGAACAACTTCCACCGTAAAACTGCCAAATGTTCATTGTTTTAAGATAAACTTGAATAAATATAAACCCATTCTTTTTAAAATGTGTTAAATACGCTGCAACATTTGAGTTTTTAATGCAAAAAAATGCTGAAAGTCAAATTATCTGCCCCACGAAGTTTTTCTTTCCTCTGAATTTGATTCTCGAACAGTAAAATCTCTCACAGCTGCAGAACTGAACCATGATAATGACCAAAAATGACTTCTGCAATATGAATATTGTTTGCACTAATTGACTCGACTGCACTGATTGTTTTTTGTCTTCAGGTTAATGTAAGATGTATCTTTATGTTGTGAAACGTGTTGTTGGAACCACTTTGATTTTTACATAATATGTATATTTTTGTGTGTTTTTTTTTTTTGTATGTGATTTCAAGCTGGACATAATAAAGATGTAAAATAAGATAAAATATACTTTATTATCCTGCTGGGAAATTAATCTTTGACTCCACGACGCTGCATCACGCAACCGGCACGATGCACAAACATCATAGATCATATCATACATACATAAAAAGAACATCTTACATGTGACTGAACGCTGAAGAAACCCTGTCAAGTATCTTTCAACCCGACAGACAACATCGTGTTTTAAAGGTGCCTTTATGTCATTAAATTTACAAAGTTCGCCAATACGCCGATGACGCCAAACTCTCTTTCACGTACAGATGGGAATCGAGAACCGTTTCCAAATTGTCCAAATGTTGCGATCGTCATTTCCGGTCAGTGCGCCGCAGAGTATTCGATTTGAGACGATCCTACCCCGCTGAAATACACGCACTACTCAATGAGTACGGAGTGCACACAGTACTCCACATTGAAGTGTACTTCTGGAAGTACGTGGATTGGAACACACAGTCAGTGTCACGACGTCACACTCTGCATCACCATCTTGGTTTTTTGGCTAAAATGACCCTTTTCCTCAACCTTTATGTTATTGTATTGTGTCAATGAGGCTCCTCACGTATAGCATATCGTATCTGTAAGGATAGAAGGTTTTACGTTCTGTATTCGTCATGTGAACTACATCTACAGTCGAGCAGACGTTGGAAATGAAATTCTTGTTCTCCAACAGCGCTGCTACAACATGTGTAAAAAGAAAACATAAGAATTCAAGACATAAAATAGTGCAGAGTTTTATATAAAAGATAAAGTAGAACAAAATCAAAATGAAAGGTCGTGAACAGTAGAGATAAAATACAGAAACTGTAATATCAACAGGATCAAATATTAAATGTTTGTTGAGCTGCTGGAGTCTGAAGTTAATCTCTTTACATAAGAGCTGGTTTAATTCACTTTTCAGTCCGGCCTGTAATCCTCCTCCTCTTCCTCCTCCTCTTCCTCTTCCTCCTCCTCCTCTTCATTCTCCTCTTCATCCTCTTCCTCCTCCTCTTCATCCTCCTCTTCCTCCTCCTCCTCCTCCTCTTCCTCCTCCTCCTCTTCATCCTCCTCTTCATCCTCCTCTTCCTCCTCCTCCTCCTCCTCTTCATCCTCCTCTTCCTCCTCCTCCTCCTCTTCATCC
>CAKAOI010035823.1:0-10699 GCA_916701655.1 Sebastiscus albofasciatus | reverse complement strand
TTTCTCTCTGCGGAGCCCCGTCACTTTACAACACACGGGAAACCTCTGTTGGTCTGGAGGAGCTGCAGCAGTTATTTCTGCACAAACGTCCACTGTACATTCACTAGATATTCTCAGAGCTAAACTAACTCTTCTGCAGTGTGTAGTGTGCGCGCATGCACGTCTAGAGGTGGAGCGAGACAGCGAGAACGTGCGCATTGTGTGAGTGAAGGCAAGCAAAGCAGGCAGAGGTGCAGAGACCTGGTACATTTATACACTTAAAAAGTTACAAACAGTCCCTTTAATAAATACACATGTAGAAATGCATATAGATAATTACAATCAAAAAATGTAAATTAATATTCTCTTATCAAAAATGATCTTAGCATAAAGACTGGAAACAGGTTGAAACAGTTTCTTTCAGTCCGGTTTCTTGTTTTCTCTGCAGAGTGGTCCATCTCCTCACTAGAGGATCTGTGCAGGCTCGGAGCTCCAGCAGGTCTGCAGATCAGGATGCTCTACACGTCCTCTTCATCCTCCTCTTCATCCTCCTCTTCCTCACAGACTCTCTGATCCTCCAGAGCCGCCGTCTCCCGATCCGGACCCGGCTCACACCCTGGTCCCGGTCCAGGTCTCCCCGTCCAGAACCAGAACCGGATCCATCATCACCCTGTGGATGTACAAACAGCTGCAGTATGTGAGGGGGATCCTCTGCATGGTGCACGAGGAGGAGGTGTTCTGAGGTTCTGATGGTTCTGATGGGTTCTTTTGGACCTCGTGCGTGTGCGCGTGCGTTTGTTTACGAAATACTACAAAATAAAAGCTGAAGATTCAGGATCAGATGTGCTTTTATTTTGAGGATGCATGAGGATTCAGCAGCAGCAGCAGCTCTGCTATAATAAACCTGATCCACCTGTCTCTACCTGTCTCACCTGAGAGGACACATGTCTCAGATGCACCATGCGGATCTGGACCAGCAGCACCGGTACAACCAGATCTGCACCAGGTCTGCCCCCCCAGAGGACCAGGAGGAGGACCAGGATGATGGAGGAACCGAGCCCTCCTTCCTCTTCTCTTTCCCCGGCCAGAGGAGCCCGACCCCCCGCAGGAAGTGGCAGCTGTTCCCGGGGAGGAACCGGTTCTACTGCGACGGGAGGATCATGATGGCCCGGCAGACCGGGGTCTTCTACCTGACCCTGGTCCTGATCCTGCTCACCTGCGGCCTCTTCTTCACCTTCGAGTGAGTGCACACGCACACGCACACATTGGACATTATAGAAGAGAAGTCTATTTATTTATTTATTGATTGATTGATTTATCTATTTATTGATTGATTTATTTGTTCATCTATTTATTTATTTATCTATCAATCTATTTACCTATCTATTTATTTAACTATTTATTTATTTATTTATTATCTATTTATTTATTTATCTATTTATTTATTTATCTATCAATCTATTTACCTATCTATTTATTTAACTATTTATTTATTGATTGATTTATCTATTTATTTGTTTATCTATTTATTTATTTATCTATTTATTTATTTATCTATTTATTTATTTATCTATGAATTAATTCATTAATTAATCTATCTATTTGTTTATCCACCAATCTATCTATCTATCTATCTATCTATCTATCTATCTATTTATTTATTTGTGTATTTTATACATTTTTAAACCCTTTTGGGGTTTTTTTTGTTTTTTTAGATATTTTTCAATATTTTTTTTATGTCTCCATTCTTGTGAGGTCTCCTCTTGAAAGCTCATCTCTTTTATATTTATATATGTTTATATATTTATATATATATATTTATATTTATATATATATATATTCATTTTTATATATATATGTAGTGTATATATGTATGTATGTATGTTTATATATGTCTGTGTGTGTGTGTGTGTGTGTGTGTATATATACACACAGTATATATATAGTAAATTATCTGTGTCCTTCAGCTGTGACAGGAATGTGACTGTAGTTTTTTTTTCCACCAAACCTCAGGCAGTTTTCTGCTGATCTTTCCTCGCTGTGTTTCAGTTCTCTGATTCGTCTCGGTGGATTTAGTCACAACAAACACACCACAGGAAGTGTGTGTGTGTGTGTGTGTGTGTGTGTGTGTTTATAATGAGAGCAGTCAGTGTGATCAGGTAAAGGTTGTCACTTTCAGCTCTGCAGCCAAAAACAGCGACAGAAACGTCGTCTGTAGCTAAATTTACCTCCTCGAGTGTCACATCGCTGAGACGCCTCAGAATCATCTCTCAGTTTATTCTCATTTAACTGATGACGCCAGACCTCAGACCATTTCCCTGAAAAACCACCACACAGATCCACATACCGAGGATTACACACTTTCAGACTGATTTGTCAGAGCAGACGTTTATTCATATATGCAGAACATCATATATATTCACCGTGGAAGGATTGGAGCCAAAACAAGAGCTGCAAACATCTTTTTTACTCATAAATATGAAATAAAAAGTTACAAAATAAACACAATATGTAAAATACATCTGTTTTAAAATGAAAAAGAGCTGCACAGTGTTGATGAAATGTGTAAAATATTGACTAAAGACGGTATGAAGAACATCAAAAGGCTGCTGATTCACCACGTGGATGTCGGGTGGAAATAAAGTTTTCTTGATGTTTATTTATTCCAAAGCAAACAAACAAAACAACGAAATAATCATCAGTCATGTTGCCTCTTATTCTGGTAAAAATATATATATATATACATATATATATAGATCCTGTAGGTGCATGCTGGTCCTTTACATGCTTTATTTAATAAGCCTGATGTATGGAAGCCCATAGGCGACTTTATTAAAATGATAATGCAAACTTGAAAGTGTAATTCCACAGAAGCATTATAGTTTTCCACATATTTATGTTATTTGAGTAAAAATTTAAATGCAATAATCCAATTTTCATTTTCTCAAACTCTTATTGTATGGGTGTCCTATGACCATGTCCATTTTTAATTTATTTTTAAGAGAAGTCCATTATTTGATTTAATAGATTTTTCTTTCTATTTTATTGTTTTATTTTCATTTTTATTTTTATTTTAATTATTATTTATTATTTAAATTTTCACACACTCTTATCGTATGGGTGTTCTATGACCATATTAAAATTAAATTTATTATTATTTTTTAAGCTAAGTCCGTTATTTGATTTCATAGAATTTCTTTCTCTCTTTTATTATTTTATTTTTCTATTTATTCACTTTTTTTTAATTATTTTATTTTATTACTATTATTATTTGTTATTGTTTTAAATTATTTAGTTATATATTTATTTATTTTTATTTTCGTTTTGTGTCACCAAGGCCAACATGGGACCTTAAATCCAAAATCCAATAAAAAAAAGATTTGGACATAAATGAAAAAGGGAAAAGCTGTTTGACGTTTAATTTTTAAAGTCGCGCTCCGCCGTACGGTGGACAATTACGCAAATGTTAATTCAGACCTGCTGTGATTGGCTGACACCGTCCGTTTGTTTTTGATTTGTCCTCAGCTGTCCCTTCCTGGCGTCCAACCTGACCCCGGCCATCCCGGCGGTCGGCGGCGTCCTCTTCGTCTTCGTGATGGGGATGCTGTTCAGGGCGAGTTTCACCGACCCCGGCGTCCTGCCCCGGGCCACGCCGGACGAGGCCGCCGACCTGGAGAGGCAAATCGGTGAGGCACTTTTCATCATCTTTACTTTTACTGCTTTTATCATCACACAGACACGCTCTCCTGGCTGTAGTCTGTTTCAATGTGTGTGTGTGTGTGTGTGTGTGTGTGTGTGTGTGTGTGTGTGTTCGGTCACATGACGTCTCCTCAGCCCTCCGCTCTGTCAGAAATGTGTCTTGAATCAGAATCAGTTTCCACAGAAACTGAACGTCACGTCGAGGCTCTCTGATCTATTTTTGGAAACCTCTTATTATTTTTTTTGTTTATTTATTTAGATATTTATTTCTATATTTTTTCACGGTGGATCCAGAAATCTGTGGAGCGACTGAGCTGTCAATCACAGAAGAGCCGGAGCTCTGAACGACCACCAAATATGGAGAGAAGAAGAAGCAGCTCAGCTCAGAGAGAGGACGGACAGAAATAGTTTATTTTTTTTACTGTTTTGTTTTGTTTGGTCAGGAATTTATTCTGTGACGCACAGCTTGAAACAACATCTTCACTTCCTGTCTGACAAACAAAACTAAAGATGGACAAGAAAGTTTTCCCAAAGTCACGGAGTACTGAACGGGTCTACCGGGCTCTGGACCTTTAGGCCCGCCTGGCGTTCACCTATAAGATGTCACTCAAAGAGACTCACGGGCCGACCAACCAGGAAGAGACTCAAAGTGACCACAAAGAGACATCAAACAACTACAGAGAGACACAAATAGACCATAAGGAGACCAAAATAACTATAAAGAGATGCAAAACAGCTGGAAAGAGACACAAAGAGACTCACGACTATGAAAAGGAGCAAAACAACCAGAAAGAGACACAAAGAGACGTAATGGAACTACAAAGAGACACAAAACAACCACAAAGAGACACAAACTACAAAGAGACACAAAACAACCACAAAGAGACACAAACTACGAAGAGACACAAAACAACCACAAAGAGACACAAACTACAAAGAGACACAAAACAACCACAAAGAGACACAAACTACGAAGAGACACAAAACAACCACAAAGAGACACAAACTACGAAGAGACACAAAACAACCACAAAGAGACACAAACTACGAAGAGACACAAAACAACCACAAAGAGACACAAACTACGAAGAGACACAAAACAATTATAAAGAGACGAAAATGACTGCAAAGAAAAACAAAACAACTACAAAGAGACTCAAAGCAACTAAAAAGAGATGCAAAACAGCAGAAAGAGACTCACAATAACTACAAAAAGGGAGAAAACAACCACAAAGAGACACAAAACATCTACAAAGACACACAAACCAACCATAAAGAGACACAAAACAACTACAAAGACACACAAACCAACCATAAAGAGACACAAAACAACTACAAAGAGACACAAAACATCTACAAAGACACACAAACCAACTACAAAGAGACACAAACCAACTACAAAGAGACACAAATCAACTACAAAGAGACACAAAACGATGGCAAAGATACAGATACAGACACCAGAGAATGAGGCTAAATGACTATGAAGTCTGAGTCTTTGGAAGGAGAGCTGGTGAGGTCTATTGTCTCATAATCCGCCCATGAAAGACATTAAGGCTCCTCTAATCAATATTTTGTATTTAATAATGGATTAAATGATTATGTGCGATGGTAAGAAGCATCTTTTATCTGCGAGTTGTCCTGTCTGGTTCTCAGTGTTTCCAGCAGATAAACTCTCGACGGATCCTTGACGTGTCGTTGATTGTTTGTTTTTGTTTGTTTGTTTTATCGGTTGTCTTCAGACTCGGCCGGCTGCTCCAGACCGCCTCCTCGCACCAGAGAGGTTCTGATCAACGGACAGACGGTCAAACTGAAGTACTGCTTCACCTGCAAGATCTTCAGACCGCCGCGAGCGTCGCACTGCAGCCTGTGTGACAACTGTGTGGGTCAGTCCGACACGTTTACTCAAGATACTTTTACTTTACTGGAGTATTTCCACGTTCTGCTTCTTTCTACTTCTACTCCACTACATCTCAGAGAGAAATACGTTTACTGCACTACTTCTTCCACGACGTGCAGTAAACGTTCGTCCCTTTGAGATGACAGGAGACAGATGCTCAACATGATATCAGTTTTAGTTTTATTGTGAAAAGCCGTGTTGTTTGTTCCCGTCAGAGCGTTTCGACCACCACTGTCCGTGGGTGGGGAACTGCGTTGGACGGAGGAACTACCGCTTCTTCTACCTGTTCATCCTCTCGCTCTCCTTCCTCACCATCTTCATCTTTGCCTTCGTCATCACACACGTCATCATCAGTGAGTAACGCCGCCGCCTCCACACACACACACACACACACACACACACACACACACTGTTTCTATTGTTTCTACTGTGATTCACGTATTGATTTCTTTATAAAAACACTTCAGCTGTTGGACATTGTTTCTCTGTTTCTCAGCAGTGGTGGTATGTAACTAAGTACATTTACCAAAGTACTGTACTTAAGTACAAATTTGAGGTACTTGTACGTCACTTGACTATTTTCTTTTCACGCTACTTTCTACTTTTATTCCACTACATTTATCTGACAACTTTGCAGATTCAGATTTTTTTTTCATACAAAACATACAAAGAGTTTATAAAATCTGATGTTTTGTTATAAATTAAACTGTTAATAGAAGTACAGCTGAAACAGTTAGTCCATAAATTAATTAGTCCATTGACAGAAAATTAATTTGAATGGATTTTGAAGTAATTTTTCTTTTTTTATTTGTGTTTTTAAGAAATTATATAGTTACAGAACATACAACAAAATAGAATCCAATTAAAATTAAATTAAATTAAATAATAACCAACAAAATAGTGGATAAAAAAATAAATAAATATATTTAAGAGAAAATACAAATATTAATCAACAAAACAGAGGAGAAGAAAAGTAATAAAAAATAAATTAATTAATTTTAAGAAATGATTTATTTAGTTTTATTAATATTTGTTTTTATTATTTTATTTTATCTTATTTTTATTTTATTATATGTTGTCCTTATGCTCTGTAACTATATAATTTCTTAAGATACAAATTAAAAAAAAAAAAAAACTGGAAAAAAACTGACTTCAACCATCAAAATTAATTTTCTGTCAATCGACTAAAAATAAGTAAATAAATAAATAAATAAAATAGCTGATTACATAAATATCAGTTCATAAGATGTAGTTAACAGATAGCTGATTAATTTAATGCATTTAATGTTAATGCATTAGTAATAATGTCGCAGCTCTGCAGCAGCTTCTCATCGGTGTTATTGATGAGATATCGATCGTGCTAAGCCCCGCCCACCGTCCTGTGATTGACAGGCTGTCAGAGAGAGGCTGAGGCTGCGGTCTGTTTCCTGTCATTGATTGATTGATTGATTGATCGATCGGTTCATATTGACTCTGCTGCATCAGACTGTTTACATACAAAACCCTGATTCCTGTGATGAGCTCAGTTCTCTCAGTAATCTGATCTCTACTATCAGCCTCTTCACTTTATGCAGCGCGGATCTCTTTTTAAAATCTCCTTGTTTAACAGAATATATCTGCGTCTGTAAAGTCTCACCATAGAAGAGAAGGAAAACAAATCAAACACTGTAAAGGCTCGGACAAACGTAAACTTAGCTCTTTTGATTTTAAGCCATTAGATCAGGATTTAGTGGTGGAAGTAAGTAAATACATTTACTCAAGTACTGTACTCAATTTTGAGGTACTTGTACTTGACTTGTACTTCCCCGTGACGTCACCCATTGTTCAGCGGACTACCGTTTTGAACCCTGACTTTGACTTGTATTTTAAATTGTGGTATTACTACTTTTACCAAAGTGAAAGGTCTGAATACTGCTTCCACCACTGATAAAATATGTTAAGATAAGATGATATAAGTATAAACCATTATTGATCTCAGAGGGGAAATTCAGGTGTTGTATATGGAGTCATAGGAGTGCCATAAAAAAAAGAATGAGAAAATAAATCTGGAAATATAAAGAGAAATAACAAAATATAAAAGAATAATTTAAACATTTTCATTTATTTTCACATTTATATTTATTTTTTTATTTTTAAAATATATATATATTTTTTTGCTTATAAATTACCCTATTTTATCTTTAAAAAATATTTTTTATATATAATGTCATTTATTTATTTTCATTCCTTTTAATTTTCCCTATTGTTTTTGCTATTCCTGGAAGGGCCACGCTGTCAATCAACTGCCTTTACTTGTTTATTCTTTAATTTATTCTTCTATATTTGCACATTTATTTTCTCATTCTTTTACAGATTTATCCTTTTTTATGGCACTACTATGACTCCATATTGCAGCAGCACAAGAACAGAAATAGAAATAAGTACAGATAAAAAAATAGAAAGTAAAATAAATAGAAATGTATTCACTTATATATTTATTCAGTTAAACGTTACAGGGACAGTACACATTAATGGACATTTCTGTAAATGTCTCAGTTTAGCCATCGTGGCTGATTTTCAGCTGCAGTAAAATAAAAACAAAGAAAGATGTAATCCAAGAAAACATATATATTATTCTATATTTCATGTTCATGCTGGGTGGGATGGATTATATCTCCCTCCACGTCTCCCTGGAAGGAAGATTTAAAGCTGCTGATCGATTCTGTGTCTGTGGATCTGAACTCGTCTTGTTCTTCCCCCGTCGTGCGTCATTAATCTAATTCTGTGCGTCGAGGCTGCTGATGTTTTCCTGCCCCGCAGGTCCAAACAAACAGGAAGCCGGAGCCTCGGGCTGCTTCGGCTTCAGACTTAACAACCAGCCGACTGTCTGAGATGAACCCGTGTCTTCCTCCTCTCAACACTACGCTGCTTGTTGTCTGTTTTTAGCAGACGAGCTATAAAAAGATCAGCAGAGAGTCTTTGATCTGCAAGATGTAAATTTAGACATCAGTATCTCGGTGTGCCGACGACTCGAGTCCATCACAGCTGTTCACTCTGAAGTACAGTAGTAAAGAAAAGTACTCGATGTGCAGTAAAATGACCTCTTACCAATTAATTCTATCTATCCATCGACTAATTGATTAATATTAGTTACAGAGCATACAATATACTATATAAAATAAAATTAAAAATAAGATTAAATTAAATAATAATCGACAAAACAGAGAAGAAAAAAAAACGAATAATGAAAATAAATAAATTGTTTTTTATTAATTTATTTTTTTCACCTCTGTTTCATTGATTATTAGTATACAGAAAAAAATTAGCAAAAAATAACTAAATTTATATCTTAAAAAATATATAAATAAATTAAATTAATTAAAATGCTTATAATTATTCTTTTATATTTTGTTATTTCTCTTTATACTTCCATATTTATTTAAACACTGTGCATGAAACAAAATACAATACTAATAATAATAAATTAATTAATGTATATATGTGTATATATAAAAATGTTAAAAGTATACAGAAAAAAATGAGCAAAAAATAATTAAGAAATATATAAATAAATGTGAAAATAAATGAAAATGCTTTTAATTATTCTTTTATATTTTGTTATTTCTCTTTATACTTCCATATTTATTTAAACCCTGTACATGTAACAAAATATAAAATAATATTAATAATAATAATAAATAAACAAATTAATAAACAAATGAATAATAATATTAATAATAATATAATAAATTGGCAATAAAAGAACAATTTTATAAAAAATATGTATGTATGTTTACGTATGTATTTATATATATATATACATATATATGTATATATATTTATATATATACATACTATATGTATTTAAAAAAGAGCTGTGTGCAGTTTTGTGCAGGAATGTGTAAAATATTTTATATATTTATTTACAAACTGAATAACCTGAACATACCTTCTGTCGTCTCTACAGGATCGAACCGGACGGGTTTCCTGAGCGCGCTCAAAGACAGTCCGGCCAGATATCCTTTCATTAGTTTAAAGGTTTCATCATCAAGTTAAATTCATGCATGTCAATAATCCATACACATAGTTTATATGAGCACTCAGTTTGTGTTTACATCTGGTCACGCTGTTTGTCTTTGCTGCATCTTAATGTGCTCCGAGGCACTAATTACTCCTCATACCCTCCCCCTCCGTCTCTTTGTAGGTTAATATCATGTGTTTCTGATCAATCAATGACTCTGACGCAGTCACCCGCTGCAGGTCAATACGTCCCATAATGCATTGCCAAGGTCACACTTGTGTCACACGCTCTGAGGGGCCTCATTCACATCCAGTTCCTTCACTCTCTTCTGTTTTCTGTTAGTTTCTACTTTAGTCCTCTTCCTCTGATCACCACTGACAGTCCCAACACGTATAAATATTAATATTCATGTTAAACATGCAGCAGTGTTGTATGTTGGTTGTACAGTATAATATCTATAGATTAATGAGTCCATCAGCGTTTAGCCTCGCTTCCACTCTGCAGTATGTAAAGTTGGTCCTTGACTCTGTGCTGCACCGTCCTGGAGGTGGTGGTGTGTTTCTTCTCCGTCTGGTCGATCGTGGGTCTGTCAGGGTTCCACACCTACCTGATCAGCTCCAACCAGACCACCAACGAGGACGTGAGTATACAAAGCTGTGGTCCGAGGACCACCGGGGTGTCCCTGAGAGGTCACTAGAAAGAGAATAATGTGTAACCACGTTGATATTTATTGGCTCTGATGAACTGAACCAACACTCCTCTCTCTGTTTGTGTCCTGGTCTGGTCCTGGTCTGGTCCTGATCCAGATTAAAGGGTCCTGGTCCACCAAGCGAGGGAAGGATAACTACAACCCTTACAGCTACGGAAACATCCTGACAAACTGCTGCGCTGCCCTGTGTGGACCTCTGCCTCCCAGGTCAGTCACATGGTTGGTTAGTTGGTTGGTTGGTTGATTGGTTGGTTGGTTGGTTGATTGGTTGGTTGGTTGATTGGTAGATTGGATGGTTGGTTGGTTGGTTGGTTGAATGGTTGGTTGGTTGATTGGTAGATAGATTGGTTGGTTGGTTGGTTGATTGGTAGATTGGTTGGTTGGTTGGTTGGTTGGTTGATTGATTGGTTGA
>CAKAOI010035807.1:0-25833 GCA_916701655.1 Sebastiscus albofasciatus | reverse complement strand
AATACTAAAAAATAAAGAACACATTGACAGTAATGATAAATATTGGGTGAATACCAAACTACAGATATATATATTATTTTATTTACCAACAGCATATTTCTATGTAAACCCAGACTTGTCTATATTCCATTTGGTTAATTCATTGTTTTACAATTTCAATATATTTCTGTAGTTTTATTACTCAGTGTCCTGGTTATTAGAAATGTGATATTCAATTTCCCTGCAGCTGAATTTGATTGCTTTTCTCGCATCAAGGCCCCACTGTCCCTACTAATCTAAAATATATTTTATCTGTAATCAAGGTACTTCACAGAAATTATCTCTATAGTTTTGTGTAATATTCTGGTATGATGTTTTGCAAAGCAGAGGTTTAATAACACACAAAGTACACATTTTTGGAGATAGGGGGTCTGTAATTAGGCCCTTCTAACCCCAGCATGAATTAAAGCGTTTGAACGGCACCCAAGAACTCAGGCACAGCAGCACCAGCTGCTACTGAGAAAACACACACACTCCTGTCTGTCCACATCAATCACTGCTGGCTCCTCAATTCACTCTTCTCCTCTCGTTTTTATCTCCCAGCTTTCGCCCCCTTCAGCGACTCCCCATGTCACTCACCTGCACCTTTCCTTTAACACCTTTCTCTCTCATCCACAATCACTGGGCTGCCGTTAGGACAAACACAGAAACACTGCCCTCAGCTTGCTGAATCTTTGATGTGACCTCTGGGTTGTCTGTCCTCAGATGGACCCCGTCCAGAAGGCTGTGATGACGCACACCTTCGGGCCACCTATGGTGAAGACAAAGCGGCCAATCATCTCCTGCAACGTCTGTCAAATACGCTTCAACTCAGAGGTATGAAACCTTAAATACTTCACATGAAGGATCTGCTTTTATAGCAGCTGTCATGGCAGGCCTGCGAGGCTTTGGATCTCTAAAAAAATTACAAAGCAGCATGCATGGGGCCGTCGTAAGAGTGATATTTGGCATTTAAAGAGTTTGAAGGGCGTTGTCTCTCTTACAGCATTTCCAAAATCAAAAACACACATGCATAAGTGTAAGCAATGGACTAAATAGTGTGTCTATCTGCTCAAATGTTAGCTGCAAATGGTTGCATGTCTGGCCACTTAGCTTATTACCAAAAGTAGCAACCAAGTACATCCAGTGGGCAACCTCTGAGGTCTGAAAAGTGAAGTCAATGCAGAAGTGCCTTAAATCTGCATTCTTTCTAATAGCCAGCAGGGGGCGACTCCTCTGGTTGCAAAAAGAAGTCTGATTGAATAGAAGTCTATGAGAAAATGAGCCTACTTCTTACTTGATTTATTACCTCAGTAAACATTGTAAACATGAGTTTATGGTCTCAATCTGTAGTTTCAAGTCTTCTTCAATACAGCATGATGTTCATTTAGTAAATTATGATCCCATTTAGAGTGAAATAGACCATAAAGCAGGGGATGCTTTAGGGCGGGTCTACCTTGTGATTGACAAGTCGCTACCACAGCGTTGTCCGGTCTGGGAGTTGTCCGTGTTTTTGTCGAAGAACTTTAACGCTTTCACACTGTGTTTTCAGTTCATGAAAGTTAATTAAAAAAGTTCATTATAATATTTGATCACCTAAAAATGTATTATTCAACATTCGGTTGCGCTTAGCTCCACCCTCTCGTGTCATTTCTGGTTGCAAAAAACCAAGATGGCGACATCCAAAAACTAAAATGGTGACGGCCAAAATGCTGAACTCGAGGCTTCAAAACGGTAGTCTACAAACCAATGGGTGGCATCAAGGTGACTGCGTTCACTTCTTATATGCAGTCTATGATCACGTCACTGCTGTGCTACTACTACTGTAACTACCAAGTCCGATTGAGAGCAACAGCTGACTTCCTGTTGGCTCCTCGCACACATGAATGGGATAACAAAATGTAACCATATAGTTAAACAAATGGATAAAATTATGGTAATAAAAAGAGTTATTTCTGGGTTTGTGACACTCAGAAAAAGGTGTTCACTGTTTTACAGCTGCTCCTTTTCTAGTGATTGTGTAAGGGAAAGATGCTTTTGGGCTCAGTGTGCGTCACGTGATTAACGCGGAAGTTGCAATACCCCAAGCGGCCAATATCACAAAATCGCTTCAGGGCTTGGCCAGAGGCAGCTGCGTAAAAAATCAACAGTTGCTGGCTGTAAATGAGAATGAGAAAATCACGGAGCATTTTGAGTGGTGCATCTGCTGCCGTTATCATTGTAAACATGGGAGAACAGAAAGCTTGACAAGCATAGCAAGAGTAACGGGGGCAGAGCTTAATGAACAGTCAAACTGTCTCGGAGCCCTGCACCTGCACTCTTGACACATTAATCATGACCTAAAAAGTTAGTTGGCTGGAGTCAAAGTTAGTTGGTGATTGACTGTACAGCTGGAGCAGGTGAGAACTTGGTTCCCAGTTTCTCAGCTCCAATTTTAGCCTGTCGAGGAAGGAGAGCAGGGGGGAGGAGGACCGAGAAAATCCCTGCCTGCTTAATTTATTCTGTGACTGTCCAGTATCATTTCTGATGTCCTTCTGCACTCTAGTATCAAAGGCTTAAGGGGATGTTGTGTCAGAAAAGCTAATAGAAGGTCAGCAAGCAGAAAGTTTGCAGAACCTGTTTTTGGCGTAGAGATTTTGTTGGGTTGAACTATGTGTCGCGCTTAGAGAGCATATTCCAGGTCTGATGAGGTTTTAATGGAGGGGCGTGAGACGTGTGAGGGTGAACCATAGCTGACACAAGCTTGTCCTCAAAGCCACCTCAAAGCTGATGGAGCACATTTTCTGCATTTCACTCTTGACAGACGGCGCTATGCCAACACGAGGCAGAACGACCGAAATAAAAGAGGATAGAAGTGATGAAACTCTAGAGGAATGATTTGAGTGTCCCCCATTAAAGAGGCAGTAGTGTTAACTGAAGTTGAAAAGCAAAGAGCTCATAATGTTGACATCCGAAACCCGACTACTGGGTGTCATGGTTGATGGTGCTAAGAGTCAAGTACTGGGCCTTTAGCTGTGGGTATGTGTTTGGAAGTGTGCAGTGGAGATATATTGATGGTCTGAGACTCTTTCTTTGCATTGAGGAATAAAAAATTAGAACATGGTGGGCCACAACATTTCTGATCACGCTGCTTCTGTAAAGTTATCTACAGAAAAATACACGCAACCTCTCAAATTATCCCACAAGTAAACGACACACAATAATTTCTAGAGTCATTTCTATTAGAAGTGAAACTAGAATTACCGTCTCACGGTTGTATGCCTCCGTCCACCAACCAGTCAAGTTGCAGTTTACATCCATGTCAATCATTGTATCATCATCATCATCATCATCTACATCATTTTATCAGGGCTGTCAAAGTTAATGCAATAATAACGTGTTAACGCAAATTTGTTTTAACACCACCAATTTCTTTAATGCATTAATGCAATTTACGATTTTTAGGTTGTAGCAGGCTCAGTTTTAAAGCTACTGCATCATATGAAACTAGAAAACCAAAGAAATCCATTGATACCAACCATGTCATATTAGCTTATCGCGAAAGAGGCGAAATAATTCTCCAAACTTGTGCTAAAATTTGGCGAGGAAAAACTAGCATGACCATTTTCAAAGGGGTCCCTTGACCTCTGACCTCAAGATATGTGAATGAAAATGGGTTCTATGGGTACCCACGAGTCTCCCCTTTACAGACATGCCCAAGTCATAGTCAAGTCAGCACACTGACACACTGACAGCTGTTGTTGCCAGTTGGGCTGCAGTTTGCCATGTTATGATTTGAGCATATTTTTTATGCTAAATGCAGTACCTGTGAGGGCTTCTGGACTATATTTGTCATTGTTTTGTGTTGTTAATTGATTTCCAATAATGAATATACACATACATTTGCATAAAGCAAGCATATTTGCCCACTTCCATGTTGATAAGAGTATTAAATACTTGACAAATCTCCATTTAATGTACATTTACATTTAAATATTTATATCGATTGACAGCCCCACATTTTATCCTATTTATATTAGACATTTGCATGAAATTGTCATAATTAGTATATGAAATCTTGACGTATATCCCAAAATGTGTTTTGTGAGGTCACAGTGACCTTTGACCACCAAATTCTAATCACTTCATGCTTGAGTCCAAGTCGACGTTTGTGCCAAATTTGAAGAAATTCCCTCAAGGCATTCCTGAAATATCACGTTCGCGAGAACGAGTCGGTCGGACGGGCAACTCTAGAACATAACGCCTGCGACCACGGCAGTCGCTGGCACGGAGGCATAAAAAGACAAATTCCCTGAGCTGAATTTGTTATGTAGTGCAACTACACATCTGAATTTGAGTAATGTGTGTATTCATCAATATTGAAAGGGCTTTCACGGATGGAAAAATCTTGATATTTATGACCTACAGTGTAACCTAAACATGAGTAGAAATCAAACAAAAGCCTGACATACAAGCCTGGCTAAAAATATAAATGCATTTCAGTGACGAAGTGTGAAATAACTGTAATCTAAAAGCAGTGGTGTATAAAGGACACAGGGAGTCATCTGAAACTAGTGTAACCCTGCAAGGGGCCACTTAATTATATCTCCCCTGCTCAGTTCTGCATGTTCTCACATGATCTACATGAGCAGGGGATACAGTACATGAGCGGGGGGGCGCTTACAGCAGGCTTATATTTACATACTGTTTGTATGTAAATATGAATGTGCACGTGTGAAATGTGTGTCTATGAGGGTCTCGGACTGGTGTCACGTCTGTGAGGTGCAGTGGGATGTGTAATACTGAGCCACCTGTTTGTCCTGCCTGCTGTTTTTCTCGTGAGCCGCGGTGTGCATCTGCTCTGCTGCAGCTCTACAGCACTTTACACAGTAACCTGAGAGACTGGGAGCTTAAAGCACGGTGGACGTTCTTTAATAATGAAGGAATACTCTGCTTACAGTACAGTACTTGGCTTACTTGCTGTCTGGGCTGCGCTGCAGTTCAAAGGCAGACAAACTCATTATTTTCCATCAAGTCTTCTTCAGGTCATACGCCACCAAAGTACATTAGTAATACCAACATTTTTCTTTCCGCGTTTACATCTGAGGGAGGCGGGGGTTAAACAGGAGTTCTTACACAAAGTGAAAGAGGCAGATTGATTGATAGTGGCCATTCAGAAGCAGGTGCTTCCCGCTGCTACTACGCTGCAGCCACACATGTTGCAATTATAACAATGCAATTCATTTCAGGCCACAGAGGACAGATTAGCCTGCCGGTGTTTAGCTCAGCTCTGCTGCAAGGCTGACGTCACACCATGCTGCATTAGCCATCGTCACCACTGCAGTACCATACTGGACACCTCTCTCTCCTTCTTTCTCTCTCTTCTTGTTCTTCTCTGGCCCACACCAAACCTTGTTTCACTCACATCTACCGTCTGTTCAGCGGAGTGAGTCTGCTCACCATTTTCCTCATCAGTTTTCATGTTTCTGCTTCCCCCTCTGTGGGGTATACTGTATCATCTGTCCCCTCTCCTTCTCTCCACCTCTCCAGCTTCTTCCCACCCCCTCTTCCTGTCGCTGCTGCCAGTACCCCGTACAGTAGATTTGCTAGACCCACTCTCTCTGCTTTCTGTGCCTTTGTCGCTTTATAGATAAAACATCAAAGCACATCCTGCTTAGAGAGAAAAAGGATTTCGGGGACATTCACTTGCTCTCATTTTCTCCCCCTTAAATCCCATCTCTGCTTCTTCATTCATCGTAATCCCCATTTCCATAGGCTCTTTTCGTAGCTTCTCTCAGTCCATTTCACCTACTATGCCGAACATCATTTATATTTTATCATGATTCACTTCTCCTCCAAAGATCGGACGCGTTAATCTCTTTTACGTCCCCATTGTTTCTGCTGCATCCCACCTCCCATCATCCCTCCGAGGCTGTCAGGCTTTTTTATGCTTGAATTGACGGCACACCTTCATTGATTTCTTAAGATCTGACACTGAAGGTCACAGGGAGAGAGGAAGTATCAAAGCTCAAGCAGAAAGAAAACAACTGGGAGTTGCAGAATGGCAAAGGATGGCAACACAAAGTGCGCTCTGCAAAGAGAAGAAGGAGCATTAAGTATGTCTGCCTTTTCGAGCTCTCTGCTGTCATTTGTTTGCGGAGTTGTAGGGCTTCATCTCCTTGTCTAATTGCAGGGCTTTGGGTAGCAGCAACCAGAGGAGTTGGGTTACAAAGGCAGAGCTATATCTGCCTTTCTGTCATCACCAATCAAGATGAGGGCTATATGGGTAACTAACATTGGCAGTTAATACCTCAGGCTTACAGAGGCATTGCGGACACGTCGCAGTGGTCCCTTTGCCTCGGTGATGCATCCCATCCCGCAGAGTCCCAAACATGTACCTGTCACGCGCCTTACACAGTCTTGTTATTGACATAATGAAACCTAAATCTAATCCCAGCAGGCCTCTGCTGTATGTGCATACACATGCACATACAGTCACACAAACAATCTTATATTACTGTATTAGTGAGGAGCTTACAGGAACTATATTTGTGCCCTAACACCTCACTCTTTCCTTTGATTTCACCTGATGCGGACATGCACATTATATCTGTACTTGGAGGGTAACACTGCCCAGTATCTCTAGGAATTATTTCCATATTGAACGTTTCTGCACCTTACAATTTATGACCAATGCCATTATTATTAAGTGACAATGATGTAATTACAGATTGTAAAAACATTAAATGGCTATTGCTAAAAAATGCTGACCATAAAGTGTATATAGTGGGGGTGGGAGAAAAAACGATACAGCATAGTATCGCAATATTTTGCGTGGCAATGTTGTATCAATACATGGACGCAAAGTATCAATCTTTTATTGTATGAACTATTAACCTCTTAACAATCAGAAACCAGAAGGAAATCGATTGGTACCAACCGTGTCATGTTAGCTTGTCGGGAAGAACGCTAAATAACTTGTTAAATACTCCAAAAGTATGAAAAATTTGGGAAACAAAATGGAAAAAAAACTGGCATTGCCATTTTTAAAGGGGTCCCTTGACCTCTGACCTTAAGATATGTGAATGAAAACTGTGAGATGAACAGAGTGAAAACTTATTAGATAAAACAGATGTTGACAGATGTTGACAAACTGCATAATTTGCAGTAGAATAAAAGGTAATAAATCGCAATATATCTTACCACAATATTCAGCATATCGCAAATGTTTAAAATCACAATAAGATCCGGACTTAAGTATTGTGATAATATCGTATTGTGGGGCCTCTGGCGACTCCCACTCCCAATGAAGAGTATAAAATGTGGTTTGATTTCATGAAAATCTTAAGAATTAAAACTTTAACACGTAACTTGTCTACCATTACCTTAACTCTACAACCGTACTGAGGATTTACTGAAATGTCCACTCCTCTTCATATTTCCCATTCCCTGACTTTACACTGATCTTCTTAAGTGCAGACAAACACACACTCATGGACCCAAACTCTTCTTGATTTGCTCCATTTTTTTCTCTCAGTAGCTGTCACAGGTCGCCCACAACCCTCCAGCCCATTTCAGATAATCCCACCACTCAATAATCATCATCAGCTCAGCAGGCCAGTTCAGTGATTACACCAGTAGTGAAGGAAGACGAGAATATTCTGGAGGCTAATCTTCCATGACAGCCTCATCAGCACATCAGCCCCGCAAACCATCAGCTCAACAGCCCTTTACTTTAAAGCACCAAAAACGCAGGAGGCCAGAATATGTTTCAGCATGTGTGAGTTATTATTGGATTATTCCTGAGAACAAAAACATATAGGGGTTTGCTTAGTTAAATATTTATCGATACAAGGAAGTCCACTGAGCACCCTCGGTTAGAAATTCAGTTCCTGCTACGTACTTTGCTGCTCCGGATTTTGAATGAATGCAGCCGAAGGGCAGGCTTCATCCTGTCCTCTCTGTAAGGTGTGAGTGCCTCGGTCAAATTGGCACACCCATGGCACACATCAGAGGAAACGGAGAGGAACAGGGGAAACTCACAGCAATGTCACAAACATGTTCTCACCTGTCAATTACAGACGTTTTGTATCTGACAGACCTAAAGGGGGACTTGTGAGTCTGCATCAGACATCGAGGAGTGTGACAAAGCGGCGGTATTTGACGACGTGAATGGGCTGCACAACCTGTGTGCTGTTATTGGCTCGGGGTTACACCCCCACGTGGGGCCCAAAGGCTGTTTGGAGACGCCCAGAAACGGCCCGGACACAGCAAAATAAGAAGAAAAGAGTAAATACAGGCAGAGGGCGGGGTCAGAAACAGACACCATCACACACTTATAGTGATGATTGAGAAGGATTATTTTTGTATCAGTCTATACATTGTTTTTTTCAGAAAATATTGCGTACCTTTAAAGGAACAGTGTGTAGGATCTGGCGGTATCTAGCGGTGAGGCGGCAGATTACAACCGACTGAAGTCTCTCCCGTGTGCCAAGCGTGTAGAAGAACTACGGTGGCCAACGCAAAAACCAGAATGGCCCTTTGTTGTAATAGTAGCGTAAGTCATTTGGAGAAGAGCCAGTGCGTAGAGTGTGTGTGTGTGTATGTACGAGCGAAGTGAGTGCTGAAGCAAGAGAGAGAGAGGGCGGCGGCAACTGGAGCAAGTAGCGTTATCGACTCCTGCCTGTGTGTAAAATGTAAATATAAAGCTGACTGGCAACAGAAAAAGGCACATTTCTAATACTAGTGCTGCTAGTAGCACACAGCTCACTGGACAGTCCAGTGGAATCCGGTCCACATGGTGGCAGTGTGGGTTCACTGCCAACATGAATGATTCCAGTCATGCCAAATCAAATCCATGATTTCATGTCAACGTTTTGTTCTTCTGCCAGAGCCAGGCAGAGGCCCACTACAAGGGGAACCGCCACGCTCGGAGGGTGAAGGGAATCGAGACTTCCAAGACAGCTCGTCTCCAAGATGGCGACAAGCAGCACCCTCCCCCTACAGCTTCGCCCTCCCCACCAGGCCCGTCGCCATCTAGCCCTGAGCCTGATCCTAATAAGCAGGGTGAGCATCACCTTTGACATATGATGTCACACACACACACACACACACACACACACACACACACACACATATAGAAATCTGTCACAAAGTGGCACAAATGCACAACACAGCTGTTGTGTGAAGTGATTGGATAGAAACCGACCAGAGAGGAGTGCTGGAGCCGTGTTTTCTACTAAGAAATGTAGTGTTGATATGATTTTATCAGAAAGGTGCAGTTCAACCTGCAAATGTGATCAACAGAAAAGAATAAATCATCTGTTTTAACAACCTGCCTACATTTCTCTGATTCAAGAATTCATCTCACAGTTCAATATTGAGTTGAACTGTGAGATAGTAGAGATGTAAAAAGTACACCGGTGTGTTTGACGTCAGAAAGGCCTCAGAGAGGGTTATTTTCACACTTTTATATCATGATCCTGAGGGTTGAAGAGTTAAGTATATGGTTGCCATTCCACAAATTATCCACTAACCTGAAAACTTTGTGCTGTTTACAGATGACACCCAATCCTGTCCCAACTCTAACAAGTCACCTTTGACCCCTAGCCGCCTTCCAACACCCACACTGAGCTCAGATGCAGAGTGTCCCCTCTTGCCTTCTGTCAGCACACCTTTGCCATCCTCTCCCTCCCCCACCGTGGCCCTCAGCACCCCCCCTGCAGATCCTGCAGCGGCTGGTCTTCCTGACACCCCGTCCCCAGCACCCAGCCCTTCTTCAGGAGAGTCGGAGGAGGAGAAAGCCAAGAAGCTTCTCTACTGTTCCCTGTGCAAAGTAGCAGTCAATTCCCTCTCACAACTGGAGGCACATAACAAAGGTAACTCCAACACGGCTTTGTCTGCATGCACACATTCACAAGTACATCACACCACAATCTTGAGAGAAATAAACCCTTTACAAACAACAGCATTATGTATTATGCACTCTTAGAAGCAACTTCAGAGACCCTGAAGCATGGCTCTTTAAAAGCAATTATGCACTTGTTCTGCATTTTGAGTCTGAAGAACTAAAGCTGGAGCATTAGTGCCACTTAGTGGTGAGAATGGGAGATTAAAAACTGCATAGTTTGACTGGGTGATAAAAATCTCACCTCCTACCAACTACATTAAACTTTTGCACGCAGTAAATGCAATTACAGGAAAGTCTCCTATCTCAAGCGGATATATTTTACAACACTGACAGCTTTAGAATTTGTTCTCTGCACTTTTAAACAACCATGCACCCAAAGGCGTATAAATAACATGCCATTTTAAGGACATTTCGCGTGTCATGATGACGCATCTTAAGCTTTTTGCATGTCATTTCACGCCATGTCACTTCAAAATAACTCAACAACTTTTTGGGACATGGACACCAGTCTCGAAACCCGGTCTCCTGGTTGAAAGTCCTGTTTGTCTCTCTCACTTTTTGTACTACGTCACTTGCTCTTCCTCACTGGCTCTGAGCTCGTTATTCTACATCAATAGCTCTGAGCGTAGCATATTCACGCAGATGCGTTGTAGTACATTGCAGTCAGTACAGACCAAATGGTGTTGTGATTGCACGCAAAATGAAATAGTCGTCTCACGCCATTTGGTGAGACTGGGCGGATGTACCAGTTGAGCACCACAAGGTCCATTTAGTAGCTTTTCTGGATATTTCTGTCATATCACATTATGAGTTTTCATAGTTGTCATGGACTTGCAGATGTACAAATTCCCACTTTAAGGACTCCTCATCCATGTTTGATTTAAATGATGAGGTTCAAAGTTCATTCTTCATCCCGGAAACAGCAGTTGAAAACAATCTCACAACAAGGTCGATTTAGTGTCGTCACACTACACTGTAACATGGCCTCAAGTGCCATCGTCGATTATACCTTTCTTTTTATTGTTTCCAGGTACCAAACACAAAACCATTCTGGAGGCTCGTAGTGGACTGGGACCCATTAAAGCATACCCACGTCTGGGTCCTAAACCCAGCCCGGAGCAGGGAGGGGAGCTCTCTTCTGACCCCAACGCTCAGGAACGCACCTTCCACTGTGAGATCTGCAACGTCAGAGTCAACTCAGAGCTGCAGCTTAAACAGGTGACAAAACCCCACACATAGATCCCAAATAGTGACCCAAGTTTTTAAGCAATCTCAATATTAGGGCTGGAACGATACACCTACCTCCCGATTCGATACTATCACGATACTTGGGTGCCGATTCGATATGTATTGCGATTTTTAAGTATGGCAATTCTACAAGTATTGCGATTTGATATTACAATTTACAGCGATTTTTGTTAACTTTTTTAACACTAGACCATGGGAAAAAGTTAAATCATACACTTCTAGGGACTAAGGACCCTCCGCCGTTTTCTGCTCTGTCATTTCGGCTCACTGTGGCCAGCTGCGGTTTGTTTTGGTTGACGGATACGGAATGGATATGACGTTGTGTAACTCTGACCACAACAAAAAAAAGCGTCAACTTCCTTCTACCTTTGCATAGACTCAAATTAAGCAAATATATCGATTCTGGGATTACAAAATCGTAAAAAAATAAGAAAATTGCAATACATAGGTGAATCGATATTTTTTCCTCCCCTACTCAATATACAATATCTGTTTTTTATCATTTTATGTTTCAGCACATATCTAGCCGGAGGCATCGGGATGGAGTCGCGGGGAAACCCAATCCTCTTCTCAGTCGGCACAAGAAGCGCACAGACTTTATGGTAGAAACTCAGTTTGCCTTTCTCACAATCTGCATATATTTCTAATTTTTCCCCCATAAAAAAAATATAATTTAGGTTAAACCCTTGCCTGCAGTAATAAATTGACTTATATTTTTCCTTTACTCTCTCATAGGAACTTCCAAAAACTCTGGGGGCTGGACTTTTACCAAATCCTCTGGCTGTTGCCGCGGCGATGGCAGCCGCAGCCTCCTCCAATCATCTTGCACTACGCCCTCCTTGCCCGACCTCCCACCATCATCCCCATCACCACCTCCTGCAGGGAACACCCCTCAGCCTGCTGAGGCCCGCCCCCGGTCCCATCCGCACCACGCATGGGCCGATCCTCTTCACTCCTTACTGACGGTGAGAGAACGAGGAAGAATCAGGAAGAAGCACACTGTGAAGTGGAGGCCTGCAACCACGTGCCATCAAGAGCCAAATCAGCTGGTGTGCCTCCAGCTGCTGTTTCATTGGAATAAAAACAGTGAACATCAATATGACTCTTCATGGTGCATACTGTGGTTGCAGACCACTACTGTTACGTTAACAGGGAGAACCTGACGAATCTCAAAGAGACTGTATGTTTCCATCCTCCCCAGCTTCCCTTCTTCACTCAACTATCATCAAGTAGACTCTGCAGATGGTTTGAAGAGGAACTTATAAACAAGTTTCTATCAAGCATGGACTTCTCTGAGCATCCTCCAATCTGCAACTGACTAATTATCTTCATCTAACATATGATCAACTGTATCTGACTGGAAACCCTACCTCTCTTATGTTTTTAATGTTCACCTCTGCAAGGATTCATTACATATCCAAAGCATCAATGCTATCAAAAACACGCCCGCTGGGTGTGATATAGTCGTTGCCTCTGATATTAGCTGGTATCATAATGTAGCTGTCAGAGTATGGGGGATTATACCACTGTAGAGTTCTGTTTTTGTGGCCTATAAAGAGAAAACAACAATTTCCGGACCGTCTCTGCAGTTACTGGTAAACATTTCTCTGTACCGTATGTCTACATTTTCACAGCTGGCCTAAATGGTCTATATTTACCTCTGTGGCACAGAAACAGGAAGTCAAAGAGGAACAGCAAAAGGGGAGAAATTACACTATGTCTTAAATATGTGCTGATGTGTACTGTACGTCAGTTACAGTTTGGCAAGGGTAGACTTTTTGTGAAGAAGTGATTGCAACTGATGCACTTTGCAGCTACCGGTGTTTATTCTAACGGTCGGTGTAAAATGCAGTAAAGTTGAGAAAATAAGAATAGAACGAGAGGTTAAAACCATAGAAATAGGAGTAGAACGGACATTGAACTGTTTTCTGTGGTCATTTGACTAGTGCAAAAGAAAATGGCGATTGTTGTTAGTTGTTATGGTGGGGGCGTAAACTGTGGTCGCAGCTCGTGGGCTAACTAGCTAATTCCACGATGCTTTAATGCTACACTGGTTACAGAAAATGAGCCAAACAAGGTTGTCACTCATCTGGCGATAGCAATGTGCTCTCCTACGCTGTGACAAGAGTGTGTGGATGAAGCATTAAGTTGTTCAATTTTACTCATTTGCTCTGGTTCTGTATGCTTCGTAACATTACCACTCCACTGCTCGTTTTAGTCGTTACTGCAAAATCTACCCTCAGTGAGTCTGCGACTCAGTTTAGTTTATACTAGGGCTGTCAAAGTTAACGCGATCTTTCGGAGGTTGTAGCGGGCTCAGTTTCAAAGCTAGAGTGATGACACTGGTATCATATGTAACTAGAAAACCTGGTACCAACCATGTCATACTAGCTCGTCGCGTTAAATAACGCTCCAAATTTATGCTAAATTTTGGCGAGGGTAAACTGGCATGGCCATTTTCAAAGGGGTCCCTTGACCTCTGACCTCAAGATATGTGAATGAAAATGGGTTCTATGTGTACCCACGAGTCTCCCCTTTACAGACATGCCCTCATGTGAGGGTTTTTGGACAATACATGTCATTGTTTTGTCATTGGTATATATAATAAATATATACATACATTTGCATAAAGCAGCATATTTGCCCACTCACATGTTGATAAGAGTATTAAATACTTGACAAATCTCCCTTTAAGGTGAATTTTGAACGGATAAAAAAATTTGATTAATTTGCTATTAATCGTGATTAACTATGGACAATCATGCGATTAATCGCGATTAAATATTTCAATCAATTGACCTAATTTATAGTCTCAATGGCAATCATACACATAAAAAAGGCCGCTGCTTGGACCCTTCTGCTATGTTGATTTGAATGGGAATGTCCGTTCTATACTCCTATGCTATTTCTATGGGGAAAACCCGTGCTGTTAGTTTCGTTAGGGAAGGTAAAGATGTAATCGTCTCATGTTCAATAGTTCCCCTGATGATTCCCCCCTGAATGGCCACCGACAACCATGTGCGTAAAGTCCCACAAAGCACATAAAGTAAAAGTCTGTGGTGAAAAGTCTCCGTGTAAACGGCTTAAATACATTTAAAATGATCATTGTTTTCATCTGCACCTCACTGCACAACACAGAAAGGTTTCAGTGTCTTAATGAAATATTTGCAACACTGTGAGCACAGCGGGACAACAGTTGATTTATGACTTTAGTAGCAGGTCTTTGCATTACGTGCACATTTAATTATACAGGCAACATTTTCACCACAATCCCATACACGGCGTGTGGAGAACAGTGGGATGAAAGACACCAGCAATATGTTAGAGAAGGAAAAGGACCACATACACAACAGAGTAGTTGTATGCAAAAAAAAAAAAACAACACAAGATTTTTGGTAGTATTATAGGCTCGTAGTGAGATAAAAATGTTTAGTTTGTCTGCTCTGCCTCGTGTGCTCCGACCCTACATATCCCCGTGAAACTGTCATGATGGCTTGTGAAACATTAGAGGGAAGCTTTAGGAAACGGAAACTGTAGCAATACTTTAAGCACTCCTGCTTACTTTTCTCGTTAACTGCAATAAACAGAAACTGTCTACAAATGTATGAATTGTTATTTAGGAGAAGTGTATTGAAACATTACTGTAAATGTAGATTATTTAAAAAATGAGAGAAGGTACATGTTGGGGCTTCCTAATTGTTAACTTAAAACAAAGTTATATATAAAATCATTAAACTGAGTTTATGGTTGTAAGCAATGTTGATTGGTGTTTGTTTTTTTTTCAAATGTAATGAAATATGACAATAACAATAAATCACAAATGCATTTGGTTGTACAAGTAGTGTAGTAATGTGATAATGTGAGTAATGTTTATTTCAAGTCACTTTCTCTTTTGACAAATAGTACTATAGTAATAATAAGTGACTAAAAAACATAACAGATACACTAAAACATATCCACATTTTGTCTTTCAAACTATTTGTGATCAGAAGTTGATTGAGTTTTCATAGCTTAGTGCAGTGTGCAAACAAACATATGATATGAAAATTAAAAAGGAAGGTAATTGGAGGAAATTATCAAAAAAAGAAGAGGATGCACACAGAACAACATGTTAACAGGAAGCATGACTGTAAGAGGATGTGATCGCTGCAGAGAATGACATCCGCTAAACACACAGTATATAAAAAGACATGTGGAAGTCATCCACTTTAAGGCGAGAAACTATCCTCATCAGCCAAAACAAGCAATCTAAAGATGTCACCCTGGCCACTTAGTACTTGTGAAGGGCATTTTTCACTATTTGTGACATTTGAGACTAAACGATGAATCAAATAATAAAAAAAGATAATTAATAATTAAAACAGTCATTAGTTGCGGCACTTGTCTATACAGTATCATAGTCTTTGCTCCTAAATGAGAAGATTCAGATGTAATTTAACGTCTGAGCAGCAGTATGTGCTAATGGCAGCATCTAGTTGATTTAGTTTAGAGAGAGAAACATGACAAGGCTGCAGGCTGATTATCGTGGCCAAAAGAATTCACGATAATGATATTATTGTGATATCTATAGAAAATTGAATAATGCATATTAATCTTAATCTGCATTTATTGTGGATTTTGTCTCTTTTTTGGCAAAAGAATTGCACTCAAATACAAGTATAGGGAGGTGGAGAGAGTCTGTAACCATAATCATGGGCACCTTATAGTTGAAATGTGCGTGCAAGATTAGTGACAGACAAGGGGATGTACAGTATATGGCAGGATAAAGAGCACCTGAGAGTGCCATCTCCTGCAATATAGAGCCTTCAATCATGACCAATAAAGCTGCTCTTTCACTATAAAGCTCGGTTTCTATTACATTATATATTACAGTGTTTCCCACAGGATCTTGTGACGCCCTGGTTGACAGTCGCGCCAGGAGCAGGGAGAGACGGTGCGAGCACAAGTCCGCGGCCTTGAAAAGCAGCGAGGTCTGGCGAGGGGTGTCCGGAATTCATATGAGAAAGCAGCTTAGCTATGGGAAATGTAATTTTTTTTAACTCATATAGGCTAGCCAGCTACATATGAAACAGTCAGCTAACTATTTTTTGATCCAAACCAACTCAAATGTTTAAAAATGGCAAAGTTGTATGCTCAAAAAGTGGGGATGCAAAAACACACAATTGCTCCCCAAAGTCTAATAGTGAGGGTGCAACTGCTCCGTTTGCTCGATTGCGCCTCTGACCATAACTGTATGTATAAAATGATTTAAGAAGCGCTGGATTATTTACACAATGTCATCATATGTGCATTATTAACATGATATCAATATTTAATTTCAAATATCACAGTTATCGCCATTACCGGTATATCGCGACACCCCCCTACCCTGAACCATACTGTGGCTCTTTCTATTCTACATTTGCAGTTTAAGAAACTACAGCAGGTGCATTACTGCCACTCGGTGGTTAGAATGGCAGGTTAAGTACATAGTATGAGTGGATGTGTAATGAAACAATATAAACCACATCAAACATTGTGTTAATCAGTTAAAACCATTACAGGGATACCGTCTCATCTCTGCTTGATATAACTGATCACATCTACAACTTTAGTCCCGTAGTGAATTAATCTCTGAGCAATCTCAATAGTCAGCTTTGTCCTTTCCCTTACTTACAAACTTTAAGGAAGTTTTAAAGAAACGCTTCCACATTTGCCATTTTCCATTTATAACTCCGCTATCAGCCGATCATCAGATGGACTTTGGAGATTGTTTGAAATGGAATTAATTAATAAGTTTCTATCAAGCATGGACTTTCTAAAGCATCCTCTGTAACACATGACACTGTATCTAACTAAAAACTACTATTACCCGTCTCTGTTTTCATGTTTTTTAATTTATGCCATGGTTCATTACATATGCAAAACATCAATGTCAACAAAAACATGCCTATAGGATACATGTAGAAGCTGCAACACTTCAGCTCTGTTCTTGTGGCCTAAAGGGAAACAGTTACTGACAGTTTCAGTACTTGCATTTGCATTATGCCTATATTTTCACACTTTGACTGGTATGATCTGTTTTTCCCCCTCGTGTTACAGAAACAGGAAGTCTTTGTGCAGCAGAAAAAAAGCTCAAATTGTGTTTTTAAGCATTTAGTCTCATATATGTCCATCACAATTCCCACTGGAGCACTATCAATGCTTGCCCTCGCTGTCTGGAAAATACAGTAACAGTGGAAAAAATGAGTTAAGAAAAATCATTAGAGCAAAAAAACCAAACAATGTACTTTAGTTTTAGTTTACCACTTAATGCCTCCCTAGATTATTTCTCAAATAACCACTGACAACAACCATGTGCTAAGCACAATAATAAAACAACTGTGTGTCTCTGTAGTCATTTGTATATATGGAAATGATTTAAATTTATAAAATGGTGAGCCATGTTTTATCAACTGCACCACATTGCACAGCTGAACAGAAAGGTTTCAGTATCTTAATGGAACAGTTTCAAACAGCACTGAGCGACATCGTACTGTATGATAAACTGAATAGCTATAGCAGCAGGTATTTGCTTTACGTTCGCTATACAGACAACACTATGACCGCAGTGGAATCACTGGGACTATAAACATCAGAGTTATGTTTCAGAAGTAGCCTACTAGACCAGACCTGTGTGGTATTGGCTGATAAAAATACACTTGACCACAAACACAAACTTGTTTCACTTTCATAAATGTGTCTCAAAAAGTGCTGAGTTGTTTTTACATGATGTAAATCATACATCACAAATTATTTTAGTTGTTCAGGTACTCTAATATTGTGATAATGTGGGTACACAACACATGTTAAACATAGTAATGATCAAAGCAGATTATCTGAGGTGAAGTCCTGTTCTGTTTGGACATACAGTCCCTGGTGACACATGACTTACATACATAAATAATAGATAACTAATGCTGTAGACTTCACTTACATAATACATCTTTTCCACATTACATTTGAAAAAAAAATGTTCTTTAAGAAATACGCAAGATGTCTCTTCCCCTAATTTAGACATGAACTGGGAAAACCCTACTTCACGCCATCTCATTGTGAAGAGGGTACTTAAGCAATAAAGAGGACGCACATAAAATGTAACAGCAGCAGGAAGCCGGACTTTCAGATCACTGCTGAGAATGACACAGCTACACATCAACTATTAGAAAGACCGGCAGAAATCTTCAGCTTTAAGGTGAGAAATTCAAGTGTTTTGTTTTAGAATAGAGGCTTTTATTTTCCCTACAAATTAAATTTCTAATAAAAAAATTACATTTATCTTAAATCCCTTGGAGGTTTTTTTTATTGTACGTTTTATCAATGTTAAATTATAGCTTTATTGTATGCAATGTTTCATTAACTGAGTGATAATCTATATGTAGAATTCACCTCAGTGATGTGAACATAAGTGAGATGAAAAGAGTTCTAATGAATATCAAATAGTTTCAGAACATTTTGAGATCTTCAGACTCTTTTGAGATCATACTGTACGCAGAACTTGTTTCTATTTTGTTCATTCCTCATTTACACGTATATGTGACGAATGTTGAGGAATGATTTGTGCTTGACGGACAATGTGTTTCAGGTTACTAGAGCCACAACAGTTGTACACAACAGTAGGGCTGCTTATCTATGAAGAACGTAATACTCTTGTAAACAATGTTATACTCGAAACAATTTAATCATTAACACATTGGTTGTATGAATGGTGATGACAATCACAAAGCATGGTGAATGAGACGGGGTCCGTTTTTCAAGATGCGTCGGGTAGGTTGCCGACATTGCCGCAGACACCTCGCACTGAGGATAGTCCGCCCCGGTTGACAGTCACGCCGGGAGCAGTGGGCTCTGTCCGTCAGTCCCCGCAGGGAGAGAGGGCACAGCGAGCACTAATGGTACATGTACACTGGGGCGTTTTTTATCGCGAGGGATCGCCTCGTATCCCAGTATTGGACGCTCGATGGGCTATTACTAGACACAAGGCACTCGGAACCTGATTGGATGAACCCTGCCCCCTTGGGCTGCTGCTCCCAGCTTTCAAACCAGAACCAACATGACAGCTCATTTGGAAACTTTCTTCTCTTATATTATGAAAATAGTTCCACCGAAATGTGTTTCTTACAACATCGGATGCAATAAATAAGCCATGCAGTTGCTGAGTTGCGCGGGACGCCCCTGATTTGCATAAAGTAGCGTAGACCTCAACTTTATGCAATTGTGGAGCAAACCATGTGGCGCCCTCTCGAATCGCAGAATGCATTGCATGGCTGCTTACATAGACAATGAATGGGAAGCGTGGAAAGGACGGAGGCTGTGGACACGTACCATCAGCCAACTTCACCCCGGGCCTTTACAAGCCAAAAGCCAGTCGCGGCGCACCAAGCGTCCGCCCCTGAACCGGCGAGTTGTATCCCCCGGGCAGACTGCGTGGACCCCACCAGTTGAGAAGCGTAAAAATATCTATTTTTTGAACGTATTTGACTACAGTAATGTGGTGGAAATCATCACTGAAAATCATGCTACTGGATTTTCAGAACAAATAGTCGAATCTTCGTATTAAACAGGCAAATCTGATTCAAATCAAAAACATGTAATTCGGGTACAGCTCTACACAACAGTTGTAAATGACATTACATTTGATTATGCTATAAAACTGCAGAAAAAATTATCTCGTACTTAAAACTGCAAACAATAATATAATGAAACTGTCAGATAGATGTCTTTGTTCATAAGGAAGTGGTGAACTAGACCACAGCTTCCCTTTTCACCTGTGGCACGGCTGACACCACAAAGAGGGGCGTGGAGGGCTGGGTTTCTGCTTGAATACAATTTCCGTGAGCACATTACAAAGAAGCTAACCTATATTCTGAATCCTGTTCGTTGACAGAATGCTGATGAACCAGACAAACCAAACAGAGGATGACCTCTTCTCCTGCTACAGCCCGTCGGTCGAAGGCTACCGCTACTTTGCTGTGCTGTGGGGATGTGCTGTGACCGTCATTGGTACGCTGGGAAACCTGATGACCATTCTGGCCTTCGCCTTTGACCCACACGTGAGGACTCGCTTCAATGTGCTCATCGTCAACCTGGCTGTAGCGGATCTCCTGTACTGCACCATACTGCAGCCCATATCAGTTGACTCCTATCTACACCTCAGATGGCGCAGTGGTCAGCTCTGGTGCAGCATCTTCGGCCTGCTGCTCTTCCTCTCCAACTCTGTCTCCATTATCACCCTCTGCCTGGTAGCAGTGAGCCGATACCTCCTGGTCGCAAAAAGGGCTGTGTTTGACCGTGTCTTCTCTGACCGTGGTCTTGTTTTACTCCTGATCTCAGCGTGGGCGCTGGGCCTGGTCAGCTTTGGCCCACTCTGGCCCGTTTACGTGTTTGTGCCAAATGTGTGCACGTGCAGCTTCCATCGCACCGAGGGTCGTCCCTACACCACCATCCTGCTCTTCCTCTACTTTTTTTTTGGTCTGGGCTGTGTTGGTGTTTTCTACCTCCTCATTTACAAACGTGTCCGGATTGCCTCGAAAGCTCTGCTCCGCTACAGGTTCAGCCGCCGCTCCTCCAGAAAGAAACCAGCTTCTTCAACACAAGGGACTGACGACAGCGGCGTGGAGAGCGGCGTGACAAATACTTGTAGCTGTGAGATCAGCAGCCCGGCGGATCTAACCCAAAATACAGATGAGATCACCTGTGAAAAATCCTCCAAATCTGCCCCAAATTCATCAGCAACCAAGTCTCCCCCTGATACTGTCCCAGCATCGCCTTTATCCACACCTGCTCCCACCACTGCAGCGCCCTCCTCCTCCCAGTCAGCAACTTCAGGAGATGATGACGAATTCAAGCGCGTGACACGCATGTGCTTCACTGTTTTTCTGTGCTTCGTGCTCTGCTTCGTCCCCTTCATGATGCTCAACATATTTGACAAAAATAACCGCGCCCCACGGGTACTGCACATGTTCTCTGCAAACCTCACCTGGCTCAACAGCTGTATCAACCCCGTGCTCTATGCCGTGATGAACCGACAGTTTCGACAGGCCTACCATGTGCTGCTCACCAGGGCTGCTGCACCATTCGCCCGCCTCTGGACCTCGTGCTCAGCTCTGAGATCCTAAACTCCTGGAGCTTAAACTTGCTCGATGTTGACATTATTCTCGTGAAACAACATAAGACAGACATGCAACTTACATCCAGCCACTATCAACTAGGGATGCGCTTATCTGATACTCAGTATCGGTCTGATACTGGCCAAAATCACTGGATCGGATATCGGAGAAAAAAAAAGTATAATCTGATCCAATCCATTTCCGTCTCATACGCTCGTCTATGTCGGCGTTGCCTGGTCATTTTGCCGGGGCTGGAGCCCCAATTGTTTTGAGTATAACCCCGGCAGAAAGCGTAATGTGTGCGAATGGGCTGTCAACATAAATGCTGGTCTCTAAACCAACTGTGTGTGCAGGAAGAGCCCTTTGTCTTCTTCATGATTGTAGCTGCTGTTTAATTTTATTTTAGAAACTTCATGTTGCATAACATTACGTTACAGCAGCGCTCCAAAACAAACTAAAACAGTATTTTACTAGCAATTAACATATATTAACATACAGTGATGGAAGAAAACTCAGATCTCTACATAAGTAAAAGTAGTAATACTACAGTGTAAAATAGTAGCTACAAGTAAAAGTCCTGCATTCAAAATGTTAGTCTACTCAAGTAAAAGTACATAAGTATTAGCATCAACATAAAGTACCAAAAGTAAAAGTGCTCATCATGCAGAATAATATATATTATATTATTGTATTCTAATGATGATGTACTAATGTGTTTATCACTTTAATGTTGCTGCTGGTAAATGTTGAGCTCATTTTAATGACTTTATATACAGCTGGCTGGTATAATCTTTAATAATACATCATCATTTATTGGCTCATTATATTTTGCATTAATAACCTGAATCTGCAGAGTAACTAAAGTTACTTAATTTATTAAACTTAGTTGTTTAAAAGAGGGAAAAAGACGGTATCGGATTGGTATGGTTGCGTTATCAGTATCGAGTCTTCTCTACTATCAACTTTGAAGTTGCTTTTCTGTATTATATTTATGTTGCATTACCAACACTCCAGGCTTCACAACTTCCATGTTTTACTCTGTTATTGTTTGCTTTTACAGTATATTATGTATGTACAAGATTACATTATGTGTTTATGTTATGTATGGAATAAAGTCTATTTTGTAATACGTAATCCACAGTTGCGTTCAGAATGTTAAAATCAGCCAATATGTCGTCACCACTAGTGGTTTTCTAGGTGTGTTACATCACATGAAACTGCCAATGTTACAGAATCAGCACGGGACATTTCAACATGCATTATTTCAGTAAATCAGGAAGATTACGACTTTGTCTCAACTCTGCATTTCCTCTTACATACTGACAGTGTATGACTCAGGATAAAAAGTGTTCAGGGTGATCTGGCCTTTAGTTTGACATGTGGGTGGAGTGTGCTTGTGTACGCATGTTTGATTTATTGAGGATACCGACTTGAGCAAACAACATTCATGTCCACACTAACCAGCTGTTACAAGGTGTGATTTCTCTTACAAGAAGACTAACACAAGAGACACTGTAATGCGTGTTACACCCATAGAAACCAAAGTTGGTTGGATGAAAAATAGAAGCACAACACTTCTATTTTGGACCTTCTACCCAAGCCATTGCCTAGCAGCACAGCAAGGGCAAAACACAACACAGCACAACACCACCTCCTTAAAATCCTAAGACGGGCCAACTAAATTTATGGATAATAAATAGCGCTTTATGCTACCTGGTACATGTTGCCTCCATCCTGTGTTCTGCGCCTCACCAGGCTGTGAGCACAGTTCATACCTCTGAGGATGAGTAGAGGGCTTTATATACCCTATAACTAATAGGGCAACACATTTTAATTCTGGCCTGAAAGTGGCACCACGTTGTTACCTAAATTAAAAGAGTTTATCCTGTGTGGCTATTTCATCTTAGAGTGCCCAGGCACCCAAGGGGTTTAACCTCTTCCACTCCTTGAGGCACTTTCGGCCTACTTCACTTATTACAGAGGCTGTACATGTAGCAGGCTCCGTTTTAGAGCGAGAGTATATCATGCTAGCATGTAAATAACGAATATACGAATAACAAACTCAAAGTTAAGCTAAAGTTTGGCAAGGAAAAACTGGCATGCCGATTTTCAAAGGATTCCCTTGACCTCTGACCTCAGGATATGTGAATGAAAATGGGTTCTATGGGTACCCACGAGGCTCCCCTTTACAGACATGCCCACTTTATGATAATCACATGCAGTGTTTTGGGCAAAAAACATGCAGTTGCAGAATAAATGCGTTATTTTTGCCTATACTAAAAATAGTTTCTGCATACTGGGGTCCCTAAACAGTCTTGTAATTACACAAATTGGGAATCACTGTAAAGCTGAGACTCTTGTGGATCCAATGAGCCCAACTGTATTCATGTGTAATGCTGTTAGTCCCCATAGCAGCCATTTCATTGAAGTGAGAGCATTTTTTTAAAACTTGACCTCACTGTATAAAATGACGTAGTGACCTCTAGGATAATCACAGCCTCATGAAACTTTACAACCACAAACTAGAGACCTAGAGCATTCAGAGGATGGATGGCTTTCCTCAGTAGACTGACAATAAAAGAGGTTTCTGAGCAGTTTCCACAACAGAAGTGCTCGCCGAAAAATGCAGTTCTTGGAAAAATTCCCCAAATGTCAAAAGTTTTTGATACCAAATCACAGCATGGCTTTTTCTACTGTGTTCCTCAAGGTCTTGGTGTCTTAATGTTGTATTTTGGATGGATTATTGATCATTTTTATTCATTTTCGAATGGTTAAATGAGGTTAAATTTAGCACCAGGACTGTGTAGCAAATGGCATCAACCAAAACATTGCTGCAGCAACTTATGAGACATAAGTGAGCATGTGAATGGCCTTCATATACTTCTATCATAATGTTTTCAGCCCATTCACACTTTTACAATTTATTTTAATTAATCTATAATTTTTGATATATGACTAGAACAACTTTAACACAAAGTGCTGAGCTGCATCTCAAATTAATCTTCAGGTTCCCAGCTTTCAGATGATGTACACCACTAATATGTGACATGTGTGAACTTAACTGGTTGGTAAGTGGAAATAAAAATGTTGACTTTTATGTGGCATTTTTAGGAAACACATATTGACGAGAAACAAAACTTAGTTACCTTGAATGAGTTTAAGGTCTCTGGTGAAATCACTGTAGTCCAGGTTGTCTGCGTGAGTGTTTTGTATGAGCAAGTTTTAATGTTGTTAATTTATGTGTTGTTTGTTACTATAACTGTCTTGGCCAGGTCTCCCTTGTAAAAGAGATCTTTGATCTCAATGGGACTAACCTGGTTAAATAAAGGACAATAAATAAATAATAAAAAACAGTTCTCAACACAGCATAAAGTTAAAAACAAATTAAATGTAGCTACAGACTTTCAGTCCTTTAAAACCAGTGTATGTCATGTGAAATTGAATAACACAATGACATACTTAATGCTACTCTGGCAACGACAGGTAAAAACATTAAACCACTGACAGATGTATCTAACCTAGCTAGCTACAGATAACCTACCACATCAACAGCTAACCACAAGCTGACACATTAACAAGAATAGACTGCTTAAACCACATTTTGCAGAGCAACGTTGAAAGTAGTTTCTGGTGAACTGGCTAAAGTCATATACTCACTGACCTTTCAGATATTATTCTGTCTCCAGTAACTCCTGAGAGCAGATATCCTGTTCTTTAGCCTGCTAGCTGTCCTCGTTTCATGGTCAGCTACCGTTTTTTTTTTTCACTTAAAATCTTTAAAGATATTGCATACCTTCATTGTTTTCATTGCTTTTTTTGTTTTGTTGACAGATATAGATCTATTTCTTTCATAAATACAAAGGAATTAGGCTTTTTTTTTACACTTGTGAATGTGGAACTTCACGAGAATTAAAATTAAATTAATAAGAATAAATGCATTACTGTCTTTGTCACTGTAACCATAGCAACCAGATATAATATTTCTATAGTGCATTGCAAAAATCTGAAAAAAAGTTAACAAGTATAAAATTTATTGACATCTTTCCACAATTCACATGTACATTTACAGGACCAGAATAAATGAGAGCAAGTTTCAGGATGTGATTCACAGAAGGAACAATTTACATCTATATGTCACTCTTTAACTTATATAGAAATGTTTCACTGGATAGAATCTGTGGATCAACTCAAATGACACCTCTTTTACCTTATAAGTTAGAAGGAACTTTTGCAGTAAGGACCAAACTTTGTTCCAGTCAATATCACTAACAAAATTTATATATATATATATATATATATAATATATAATAAGTCAATATCACTAACAAAATTAATATATATATATATATAATAATAAGTCAATATCACTAACAAAATTAATATATATATATAATAATAAGTCAATATCACTAACAAAATTAATATATATATATAATAATAAGTCAATATCACTAACAAGATTAATATATATATATATTATAATAATAAGTCAATATCACTAACAAGATTACTATATATATATATATATATATATAAAATAATAAGTCAATA